>RJWH01000652.1:0-287282 GCA_004363575.1 Solenodon paradoxus
TTTCCAGGTATCACAGAGATGTCACTCCATGCCAGGGACTTGTCAAATACCCTATTACTTCAGGCAGGGTCTTTCATAGATGAATTATACTGTGGCCAGGTGTTCAACCAACCAAGAACAGAAAGTGGAATTTTTCAGGGCACCCAAAAATCATCAGGCAAATTCATACAAACCAGGTTCCAAAGATACTGGTGTAAAGTAAGAAGGCTAACCTATTTATAAAGGGAAATGGAGGGTTGCTATCCCTTGTCCAAGTGCTTAGTTGATGTCCTCTCTGATCCAAGAGATCAAAATCCTATTCCAAATGATTAAAGCCCGAAAAAACGAACTGACTCTCAAAATTGAAAGCCCCAAGGGTAAACTGGCTTCAGGTACAGCTGGAGTCAAGACTCAAATAGTGTCACTAGGATTCAAATCTTTCCCTTTCTGGGTTCTTTCTTTTACCAAGTTGATTTCCTTCTTAAGTTCCACATAGTAGCAAGATGGCTTCTAGTTCAAGATCTCATCTTCTCAGCTTCAGTTCTAGCTGGCAAGAGTAAAGCAATCTCTTATAGAAGTTATAATAAACATCTCGTTGCCTCTAGTGGGCTCTAGGTAGGTAATATTGATGAGGGACAGGAGAAAAGGGACTGGCTGGAAAACCTGTAGTCCTTCCCTAGCAACCTGAAGTGGAAACCCACGCCCTAGTTACTCCCTACCTTGAACTCTGACTCTAGTTTTAAGGGCCTGTTTCTCCTGCATAATAAACTCTACTTAGTTCACCAACTTAAACCAAGCCAAAAAGTTCAAGAATTTCTTTTTCTAGAAAATATTTAAACATATTGCTCTGTTCACACCACAGATCCCAAATTCATTTAGAATCTCCAGTGTCATGAAATTAGGTTGGTCTTTTTCTTCTATTAATCTGTCATGTTTCTATTTAATTCCAGTCATAAGGGCCTAGAAGGGTAGAGGAAAATTTTTTTCTCCCCAACACAGAACATGCCTTTATAGCATTGAGGAGACCAAAACATTCTTCAGAGGTTTGCTTGGTGTGTCTGACTAAGGCAAGAGGAATATTAGGAACTGGGGAAGATGACTCCCACCAGGATCCAGGAAATATTCTCACCCCAATGCAGAAGCTCTGTCTCTAGGGCAGACCAGGGTCTGGATTAACAACCCTCTTCTTTGAGGACTAGTTTCCGTGCTGAACCCTCTCCTGCTGGCACAGAGGTGTGTCTTTAACCCGATGGGTTAGCACCACCAGCTCTCTCCCAGTGCCATAGGTGAGTCACTGCCCAGCCTTGTCCATGACACACAGGTTTTCTTGACTTTGTCTCATCCATACTGATTTGTAAACAAAATGCAAACCCTTTGTTCCTTCCTTGCTGTTCTGCCTCAATTCTGTTCAGAACCTAATGAAATGGAACAGAAAACAAACTTCTTGCTTATTTTGTAGGTGACATGATGAAAGAAAGGAGAAAGTCAACAATGTGTCTAGGTTCACAAAGCTTGAGAGAGGCATCTCCCAGCTCCTTGGGATGAACCCCTAGCCCAGAATGTTTTACATGAAAGAAGCATCCTGTTGAGGTTTTAAGAGAGTGATAGTCATTGTTTTTCAACTCACCACTTAAATGGTTGGTCTTCTAATAGGAGGCAGAGACCTTTTTCTTCATGGTCACCAGGCAATTTCCTATACTTTTGCCTGTCCTTGGCACTAGCATCTTCAGAGGCACTGCCCTAGTCATTAACAGGATGGCGGACAATTTCTCTTGGCTGTGAGGTGAGAGCAGGGAGTGGGCATGTCTGCAGGCAACCTGCCCCTAAAGACTGACATAGCTCCCATCTAGATGCAGTTGGTGCTCAGATAAGGTAAGATGAATGGCAAATAATGTTTGCACCAACAGCTGCCATTTGTTAAAGTGCTGTAGAACAATGACTTCCAAAATTAAAACATTCTGTATCTGTCAGATGTCCCCACCAGGCCCTTGGCAAGACAAAGATGTCAGTTACAGATCGGTGCAATGATGGGACTGTGGAGGAGGGAGACTTAGCTTTGAGGGGACTACGAGAGGTGACATTTCCCACCAGAGTCTCAAGCAAGGCTTCCCCTGCACTGCAGAGGTGCCAAAGGCTCCCCTAATAAGTCAGGCGATAGGAACCAGAAGTTCAGACACTAATATTCTCTAGCGGGAGAGTGGAGAGTCCCTGAGTTGGCTGAAAATCGGGTGGCATTCTGGTCATGGATATAGGCATATGTTCCAGAGACAAGGAGAAAATGAACCCACAGTGGTAAAAGGCTGTTTCCTATTTTGCAGCATGATTTAGGATCCTCAAGCGTAGCAGATGCAATGGGTGCCCCATCTCGTATCTCTCCACCCACCTGATTCACCTTCAGCTGTGAGGACCGTGTTCAGCCCTCATCCCCAGGCCAGCCTTCTTCTCTGCCCCACTGGCCTCTCTGAGTCTCTGGTGAACTGTGAAGTGAAGGGATACCTACCGCCTCTGGCTAGAGGATTATGGTGGGTGGATAAATGGCCCAATCTCATCGTCCATTGGCACGATTCTGAGACCACAACCACATAGTCCTCAGAAGGTCTGCAGGGGGACGGGGCGGAGGGTGTTGAGCACTGAGGATGGGGACTCGTTCATCAGCATACATCTCGATGGCTCTTGCCTTCCCATTGTAACATTCCCCACCCCCACTCCCCACTGCCTCCTTGTGTTTCAGGATTCACCTCCCCAATACATGCTCAAGTCTTATCTCCTCTCTGCATCCTTTCTGTGCTGCTCGCTTTCCCTTGGAGCCTTCCATGGGATCAGAGAGTGTTGCCAGCTGAGGGAGAAAAAGGCCCACCAGTTGCGACACCCGCCACAAGCTGGGGTTTTCTCTGGACCTTCCTAGATCTGGTCAAGCCCCAGTGTGTGCACAGACAGAGTTCAAGTGACATAGAAGAAACAGAGCGGGCTTGATATCCAGCCACGGCACCAGCTCCTCGATCCTGGGGGAGTCTTACCTCTCTGAACCTGCTTCCTGATCTCTATAATTGGGAAAGTATCCAAACCTGTCTCATGGGGTTGTGGGTATGATCAAATGGAAAATGCATGTGAAACTCTTAGTAAATTCTTAACTTTTTCAGACTATTTCTAGTTTCCACCAGAATATCTCTTGTCTGTCTGTGGCTGTTGTTTGCTCTGATTGGCTGGAGCCTGTGCGATGCCTATTGTTAAATACTTCAAATATCACCTCTGGCTAACACTGCTTTACATGTACAGTGTGCATCCCTTGCTTGGCAGCAGTTGACCAAGCTCCTTGAATAGGAGAATCACAGCTTATCTCTAAGGGGCATCCTGGGGAAGGTCATGCTTCTCTGAGTGCTTCCCTAATGCCTGTGCCAAGAAGGAATGTGTCCAATGCAAGGCATACAAGGCAACCCCCAGACAGATCGATCCCCTTTCAAACTTGCAGACACAGAGCACGTTGTGCAAATATGCTACCAGGCTGGCTTTGAGGTCCAGCCCGTTGCTAAGGAGTCCAGTATTTCATTCAGCTTAATTACACATGTTTAAAGGGATACACACCCTTCTCTATCCATCCACAGAAAGGTCTTCAGCAGAACTCAGTTAATTAAGCAGAAGACTGTGCAAGTCGGGGCTCTCTTACTGGAGGAGAAAGGCTGACCTAGGCTCAGGTCTAAGTGATTTCAACCCTAAATAATCTTGGAGAGGACAACTTGGGCACAGGCCAGCCAGTATTCATCATTAGACACGGGAGGGTGATATTTACACTATCAAACGTGATCTAATGCCAACATGGGGTAAGAGGATGAAAAGGATTTCATTCACGTTTATTTGTATCATCATTGTCAATTGTGTATTGTTTAAACTAAGCTCGACCATCACAGAAATTCGTAGTTACTGTCAGATAATGATAAAACTCCATAATCCTGAATTTTGCTTTGGATGAGAAAAGACTGAAAATCTGTCCTGTGTGATACTCATAATTCGAAAGTAGATCAGTGATTATATTGAAACATACCCTCCCTTTCCACCACCCCAGCAATTATCAGCTTCATCCTGAATCATGACCGCATTAACCATTCTTCTTGCCATAGTCACTGCTGTGCTAGACTCAGGTTGGCACCCAGGGCCCGGATCAGTCCATTCATGGACGGAATACTGGGAATGGCGGCACTTACATCAGTGTGCTATTGTGCAGTCAAGAGGGAAGTCTGACTTCGTGGTGGTTTGGTGTGCAAGGGAGGAAGCTGGACCGAGAGTACTGGCTTCAGAGGAAAATAGGAGAAAGAATTAACATTTGTGGAGCACATGTAACTCCTAGTTATGTCTCTAAGTTCTAGAGTTCTGCAGGCGCAGGCTGTTGTAAGAGCAGACACTTCACAGGTTCTCTGTCTCAGATCGCTGTTGAGATGTCGCTTCTCTCCCTCTTCTCTTTCCCACAGCCCACCATCTTTGTGCCCTGCTGCTGAGTTCCCAGGGCTTACAGGCCTTTAGTTCTATCTTAATTCTTGGGGAAGGCAGGGGTGCTGGTGGGGTGGGGGAGGCAGGTTTTCCTCCTAAGCACAGAACTCTACTACATTACCACATTGCAGCATCACTACATTGTAGAGAGGCCTGCTCTCGTCTGCAGCAACAAAGAACGCTAGCTTAGAAAGTGAGCAGGAAGACGAGAAAAAAGCATAAGAAAATCCTGTCCGTTCCTCGTGCCCTTGTCCCTTTCCCTTAGGAGCTCTCATCAAACACCACATCATGGGCCAACTCCACTTTATATTTCAGAAAACCAAAGCTCAGAAATGTCAAGTGAATCCCAAATACAGAGAGTGAGAGTTGGACCAGCCCTGACTGGTCAGAGTCCAGGATTCATTTTTTCAGAGTGTAATGCACTCTGGTTTAATTCTGACATTCCAGGTGCAAAGAGTTTGGTCAACAAGTAGAGAGAGTGCTGTCATTGCTGCTCAACTATGAGTCTGAAAACACAGAAACGGATGCAGGGGAGAGTCCAGGCAATGCTGCGTGCAGATGCTGCAAGACACCGCATAGACACCAAGTCCAAAGCCTCAACATGCAGAATCAAAGTCAAGGTGAAGAGCCAAGAATTTATAATGTGGTTTGGAGAAAGAGAAAGCCAGGGATGAACAAGGAGAGTCCAGGGCACCTACCCTATTGCTGTTTTCCAGGGTGCTGTGGTTCCTCTGTGAGGGGTAGTGGGGCCTCAGTGCACGACTCCGGTGACGAGAGTCTGGTTCACACGTCTTGAGGTAAGGGTGACACCAGCCAGGGACCTCACGGGAAGCTGGAAAGTGTGCACTTCAGTTGATAGTCACATGGTCCTTTGCTCTCCAAAATCAACAAAAGGTCCAATAGCAAGTGACATTTGTCTTTAAGCTCAGGCCTGAGGAGGGAGAAGCAGAGTGGAGGGTGACACGATGGATTGTAATACACATTCCAGAAACTTTCTTTACTCTCCAAACCCTATGGGCTCAGAGTTTGAGGGTCTGCTCAGTGGAGCGATGAGCAAAGGCATCTCTCTCAAGCCCTGGACCAGTGCAACACAAGCAATCACGCCCTGGGACGTTTCCCCAGAGAACTTGGGTTTGGTATGGCCGTCACTCTCCCTGCCCTGAGTTTCTACAGAAACTCCTAACTATTTTCAAGTCCTGGATCCCTGCCACCTCCACCCTCCAGACAAAGAGAGGAGCCAAACTCCTCTAATGCAGGTGCATTGTCTTTGAGGAAGACAAAGCAAAGGAAGCAGGACTGACCTTCCCAGCACATGAGGATGTCGTAGGGCTCAATGTTTGGACTGCAGCGAAGCGGAGCACCAGACATGACAGAAGGCTGAGGGAGGGCCGCTTGAATTGATTCAGCCCCTTCTACGACCCTCTGAGGACATCTGCATGGGCCACAGAGAGGACAAGTGAACTGTTTTCCCCCCAGGGGGCTGGCTTACCCTGTGAGCCGCATTAGAGTTTCAAATGCAAATTTAGGTATAGTGGCAAAAATATATACATTAGTAACAGAATCACATTAATATGTGGGAAAGGTCTGATGCAAATTGGAAAGTGGCATTTGGAAAGTCTTTGATAAATGACTGTACAGAACTTAAGATTCTATTTGGAAGTTTAATGTCAGCTAGGTGACATGTGGGGCTTCCACAGAGGGCTGCTGCTTCCCAGGCCCAGCCCACACATGGCTCAGAAACCCCTTATGAAATTACATCACTGTACAGGTGTGACTTCCCCCATCAATGTGCCTAATTCTTTCCCTGTCTAAATTATACTACCCAAAGCTGTCAAGGGTAGGGGAAAATACACCCTCACAGAGTAGCCCTGAGAGGAACTAAGGAACTGAGATGACATCTCCTTTTTGCAGGCAGTAGAATAGAATCTGTCCAAAAACCTTGAAAATTTTCTTATTTCTTGAACCAGACTTTCAATCCAAGAATCGAGTCTAAAGATCTCTCCCCCATTTAAATAAAAGGACATGACACACTTCCCTTTTTTTTTTTTTTTAGAGGAAGGAAGCCGGCAGGAATGAAGGCAAGTAGGGAGGCAAACAGGAAGGAAGAAAAGAGGAAAAACCATTAATTTATTTATCAGCTGTTCCTTTGGTTGTTTGCCCCCAGGTCACAAACCTGGGTCATAAACTCTGGGCTTCCTGAGAAGCTGCTGCCAGAGACACAAACTTCATGCCTGCGCCACCGGGACATACCCATTAAAGACAGACATTTTATTTCAGAAGGATAAAATAAAAGTAAATAGAATAAAATTCCAGCTATTCTTGTTTCTTCTAGAGGGATGAAAAATTCATCTCAGAATTAGCTAGCTGACTTAAAAATTCCTGGTCTTTAGGCTCTGAGAGGAAGGGCTTGGATTATTGTATATGTGAGAAATAGAGACAAAAAAGGAACTAAATTCTTTTGCATAACAAATTCATAGGCAGTCTAGAGTGGTCCTTGGGCTACCCAGAGAAAGGGGATTGGGAAACTGGGGGCAAGCAAGAGGAGAGCAGAGCAGGGGACGTGGGGAAAGAGAGCTGGGCCAAGCAGACTGGTGACAGGGCCTTGGACCAAGCAGAGAGGCTATAAAAAAAGTCCTTGAGGAAAGAATAATAATGTCTAAGATTCCTTTTCCAAGTTAAAATCCCATTTTATCCAAATCCTTAAATACAGGTCATGACACAAGAGACTTATGTTAACTGTCCTGCGGGACATGAAGGAGGAGGAGTGAGCCAGCTCGAGGTTGAAATGACATGAGGAGAAAAACCTGGAACAGTGAAGAGAAACAAAGGAAAGAGAGTGGGAGCGGGCTTGCAAACGGGGGCTGGAGTAGAAGCAGGAGGGGACAGGGAGTACTCACTGCCCAGGGTGGGGTGGGGTGAGGGGTTGCCAGCGTGGGAGGGGCCCAAAGATGCTAAGGGGCAAACACCCAGAGAATCTAGAAGAAGCCACTTCCAAATGTTGGTGATCATCTCTGGGTGATGGGATTATGACTTTCATTTTGAATTTTCTTCTTTACTTATATTTTGGTTTTATAAGTCAATTTTTAAACAATAGGTATGTACATATCTTGTGATTTTTTAAAGTAAAATTTCAAAATATCACATTTATGTAATTCTAAGCTACACCTTTTTTTTTTTTTTTTGCCATTTTCATGTCTCAGAAAATCGGATGTGGCTCACATTCTAAAGTGACTACATTCTACCTGAAAAGATAGTTCCTAAGTACAATAGATCCCTTATCAAAGTCTTAAAATTCTGTTAATTTTGTTAATCCTTTATTATGTATTTAATATGTATTTAATTTTTTTGACAAATTAATTTTTCACGCCTCGTTACTTCTCATTTTTAATTTTTTGAACTTTGTTAATAAGTCTTTTTTTCCCCAAAAAAAATCTCTTAAGAAATGGGAGCGTGGCTTAGAATCTATAGCGGCTTAGAATCGCATAATTACGGTAGTAAATTTGCAAACATCAGTGCAGCAAGACATACATGCTCAATGGGAGCCAGAAGCGTGGCCCTGGATCACTTCTTCTCTTCACGCAGAGGAAACGCTCCCAACAGAGCCTGGCTCCTCTCTGAAGCCTGCACAGGACATGTAATTGAGTACTTGCTAGGCCCTCCGTGGTCAGAGAGCTCAGGCTCTGACCACAAGCTTTCCAGAAACTTCACCCAGAAGACAGCCATGGCAGGACCACCATCCTTGTTATTCTCATATTTTCTAGATACCGTGTTCTAATATCGTAAAGAACAGTCACATATAGAAAGCGGACCCTTCTAGAAAAAAAAAAATAATGGTCGCGTCTCCCAACGGCAAACCTAGCTCCTGCTTCTATCCTTTTAGGACAGATTTAGGAAATCAGTGCGCAGCGGCCCCCAAGTTCCTGCCGCAGCTGCCCTCATTCACCAAAAACGTCCTCCCTTCTCCCCGTGCTCTCTGGCCTCGTGAATCTTGGCAGAGGGCTGCTCTCCTGTGGTGATGACTCCCAAATTAATTTAAGTCTTTTCGAGACATACTTACTAATTAAAATGTGAAACAGTTTTATCCCTTTAATTAAGATACAAGATGGGAAGCATAATTTAATTTGGTCCATTGAAAATATCAGTATTATTAGCTCCATAACTTGCTTCCATTAAAGATGACTATGTTAAACCATCTTTTTACTCCCATACTCACAGGAACTCGGGCATCTGCACTGACGGAGGCCTGAAATTATTGTGGGAGTTTGGCAATTATGATCCCATTGAAAAGGAGCCACCTGGAAGTCAGAGTCACCAAGAATATGAATTTAGGACCCTGCCCTAGATTGAGTTCCCCAGAAGCAGACCCCCAAAAGGATGTGACCGTAAGAAATTGGTTCAGAAAGTAGTTTCAGTGGGTGAGGAAGTAGGTCAGAGACAGGAAGGGAATCCACTCAGCAAGTAAGCAGTGGCTGCTGTTAAGAACTACGGGTGATCTCACTGGGAACACTTAATACTGCAGCATACACCTCAGGGCCACCCGCCCAAGGGGTAAGAGAGTTGGGATATTAATCCTCCGGTTGCTGTCTATCGGTGACCAGAGACTGCTCCTGGGGCACCCACCCCCCAGTACCTCCAGAGTTACAGATATTGCAGAGGTGTGTAATCAGTGTAAATGTGAGTGTGAGAAGATGGATGGGGCATTAGTAACATCTATTATACACTCACAACCCTGTCCTTGCAATTGTACCAGGCTGGGCAGAAAGAGTTGAGAAGGCAGGTAAAGGTCAATCACTGACTTTTTATAACCCAAGTGACAAAATCATGAATTGGTAGACTGAGTTCTCATTTGGAAGTTTCTAGAAAAGGCAAAAGGGAACGTTCTCACCCACGCTGGAACCCTGACAGGGGCACTTCCATGGAGATCTGGGTGTGAAGTCCCAGCTGAAATGAAGAAAACACTGTCACTCTGACTCTCCACTAAGTGGGAGAACTGGTAAGTAGAAAATGCAAAGTGAACATATTTTCTAAGGCAGTCTGAGAAATCACCAGTCAATGCAAAATGAAACTAATTGGAATATGAGCTAAAGGGAGATCCTGAAGATGAGATGCTGGATCTTGGGCTGGATTAAAAATCAAGGGTGATGGGGGTCACAGAAGTGGGCTTCAGGAAGGACGATGGGGCAATAGAAACCTGTCTCTCAGAGTTGTAAGCAAGTCAATCCAATGAGGATGAGCTGGATTGGAGCCCAGACTGGAAGATGTCAGGCAAGTGCATAACTGTAACTGTCCTTTGTCAGAGGAAGCATGTGACATAGAGAACCTCACAGCAGGAGCTAGACCTCCTGGGTTCAAGCACTGGCTCTATCACTGACCAGCTGAGTGACCGTGGGCAAGTGGCTTACCCCCTGAATCCTGCGTCAAATTCTGTGAGAGCTAAATAAGGTAATGTGGGGAAAATGTGCAGCACAGAATCTACTCCATGATAGTAGCCCATAAAAGTTACTTTTTTATCCTTTATCTGTCTTATACTGTAACCTATATAACATTCTGGGGCTTCACATCTTAATAGAATTCAATAGTAGTACTGTGTGTGCGTGCTTGCGTGTGTATGCGTGAGTGTGTGTGCGTGTGTAAATGAAGGCTGAACAGAATTAGAACCACGCACTATACCCCAATTTCTTTGAAATTGTTCTTAAAAAACAGGAAAAAGTAACAACCAAAATAACCCAAAAAACTAGCTACGTATACCAACTCCCGTCCCACCTCTATCATTTCCCAGACAGATAAGGACATGAAGGCGAAAGAGACTGGAGGGTCAGCCTCCAATCATGTAGATGATCGTTCTGGAAACAGGTCTTTCTACCACCGGGTACGGCTCCTGGGAGTCCATCTTTACCGGGCTCACAGACAATCCTAGGACATCATAGCCCATGATAGGGATGTCTGGCACGTAGAGTGCCGGGGTATTCTAGGGCTGAGGGCAATAGGAAGAAAGTGAAAATTTGAACCTCAACCGTATTTATTCCTCAATGAAGTCATTTTTCTTTCCATCCAATGATCCCTTCTGAGAAATGACAGGTGACACATCTGAAGACCACTGACCTAGTCTGTGCGACACAGGCCTGAAATTCTGTCAAAGGATCTTTATTCTGCACACAGAAATGCAGGGTCTGGAATGCAGGCCCTTGGGAGGGCTGACTTCAGTGTCCCCATGAGCCTGAGGAAGGGAAAAGAAGCGGGAGGAAGCTTCCACCCCTGAGTGACCCCGCTTTGCTTTGGAGGCTGGGAAGATAAGAGCATCGTAAATCGTGGAGAGGTGGGGTGGGTGGGACTTAATATGAAGGTCCTCTGCCCGGCAGATCCCACGCTTCTCTGGGCCTTCCAGTCCTCAGACAGACGCCTCTTCCCTTGCTGCCAGTGACTCTTCGGTGGGGAGTGCAGGGATGACCCCTGAAGACAGTGAGCATTGCAGGCCCAGCTTCTCCCCACCACGCTTCATGTGCTATAGACTACAACACGTGGGCAAAGCCACCACCAGCTATCAGGCCACCCAACGGAGGGCTCACTCTTTCTCTATTCAAAAACCTTGCCAGGCTTAACCCCTCACCAAGCACCAGCACTCGCCCCATAGCAGTTGTTGGAGGGCCATCTCCAACCCCTGACCCAGGGACCTGTGACAGAAGGACTCCACTGTTTCTTGAAAATTATGCTCTGCATTGTTGTAGGAATTTGACAATGACCAAATAAGCTTGAATTGCTGCTTTTCAGTCTTGCAGTTTTGATTATGGTGTTGTCATTCAGAGTAGGGACAAGCCAGCGGACTAAGGCAGGAAGGTATTTGATCGCAGAAGTGGTGGGAAAACCACTACTTGATTTAATGAACCCACCAGGGTGAGGCTTCTATGTGCCAGGCCTTACAACCTTCCCACTCAAGGTTGTTGAGGTCATAGTGCATCACCAGGGTCCAAAGTAATAACCACATGACTCCCAAACCTGCGTCTCCTTTCTCTCCTGTGTCCTGAGATCCAGATCCATTTATCCAAAAATGTCGTCTTCAGTGTCCTCCAAGATGGCAGACTCACAAATCAGGTCTGCCCTCCTCATGTGATGCTCAAGTCTGACACTTCATATTTGTTTCCCAAATCTTTGTGTGGTGTCTTGTAAGTGGAAACCTCAGGGACATCCTTGCCTTCACTTTCTCCCTCCCACACACTCAATCATTCATCCCACTTAGCCAATTCCATCTCCAATATAAATCTCAAATTTATCTACATCTCCCTAATCCTACAATGACCACTCAAGCTCAAACTTCTGCTCAGCATCTCATATCTGCAATATCTTCATAACCCCTGCTGGTCCTTTTGCCCGGGCTGAGCCGCCAACATTTGGTTCATCTTCCCGGAACATTCCTGTTTCATCCATCTGGTAAACTCTCCTTCTCAGAAGGCTTCCTTCAAGACTATCCCATGTCAGAGAAGCACACCCCTTCTTCGCCTGTAGTCCCCCAGTGCTGGCACTGCATCCACTGGATCCTTGATCGTGTGATACCATTGATGGTTGGCCCGTCTTCCTCCCCACTGGGCTCTCTGGCAGCAGAGACCATCTTTTCTCCATCTCTGGAGCTCTTAGACCTCTGAGTCTAACTTGATTCTTGGCAAATAATAAATGATTCACAAGTGGTTTGTTGACGTAATGAATGCTGTAATCAAAAGGATATGACTCTGTCAACATTCCTTTTCTCCCATATGTGAAGAAAATGGAAACTAGAAATTTGTGTTAGTATCCCGTAATCACAAATCTGAAATATCTAAATCACACTGAATCTGTTAGCAACTGAATCTGTCCAGCACAAATAAGCCCCTCTCTCAAAAGCCACGAAACATTTTGTAAAGTAGTTTCCTTGTCTCACACCCCATTTTGCTCTTTTAATTCTTTAGAATTGGAGCTACAACCTTCTTTTCAGAGTCCTAACACCTAATATTCCATATGGAGAGGTGAAACCCAGCTGCGGGGCTGTCTCATTCTGCTGGTTCCACCTGCAGGGAAAATAGATTCCTTCTCTCATCTCCCGCCTCTGTGCTCAGGAGGGGAAAAGTCTCTACTCCATAGCCCAGAGCTACCCATCTGAAAATCCTCAGTGTCTGAGAAAGTTATTTAACACCTACATGCAAAAATGAGTAAGAGAAAAATCAACCATTGTTACCTGAACTCCTAAGTATAACTTAGCATCCATCAAAATCATGGAATTCTCTCTCAGTGATAGAGACAGGGTATTCTCCAGGTCACTTATTGCTCTAGGACAGACCGTACCTGCTTTAGTTTCCATGACTGCCTGGCACAGATGCTTCCTCATTCATTAGTAAAGAATTCATTCATTCCTTATTCATTGTGCATCTACTGTGTGTCAGCCATGTGCTGGGCTCTGGGCAATTCAGAGATAAAGAGCAAAATCCCTCTCTGTGGTTTAGACTTTTATTCACCTTTTCTGCTATAATGGTTTTTCTCCCAATCTGATTTCTTCCTTGCATTCCATTCTAAGTCCTGACAGAGAGAAACTGACTTCTTTTGCCCTTCTGTTTCTGTGACTCCTACAATGTCTCTGAAACCCAAACTTCTTCAGGGAGAAAAAAGAAGTTTCCTTTTCTCACTCTTTTATATTTCACTTCCTTTTTAAATCACAAAATCAGTCTGAGCTCCCCACCACAGTCAAAACTGTTAGCCTTAACTGAACTTGAAGTCTTTGGAGTACATTCTTCCTACCATCTAGGATCACTCATCAACCCTTCCCTCCTTCCTTCCTTCCTTTCTTCCTCCGTTCCTTCTATTTTCTCACCCATCCCTCCATTCATCCCTCTAGTCACCCCTCCATCCATTCATCCATCCACATATTGAGCAAATGCTATATACTAGACCCAGAACTGAGCACTGAGGATTCTGAGCTGAATAAACACAGGCTCAGCTCTGAAAAAGCTCAGAACCTGGTAGGGGAAAATGGAAAATTTTGCAAAATGTTCGAGAAGAGTGTGAAGAAAACAGTGTAACAATCCAAGGGAAAAGGTGATTAATTTCATGGAGTATGGAAAGATGGCACCAAAAAGCTGACATTTGAAATTTTTGAAGGTGAGCATGAGGAAAATATGCCATCCAGAGGAAATAGCCACTGCCATGACTTAGACTTTAAATAGCAGGGTGTAAGCAGAAAAACAAACGTTAAAAAGTTCAATATGACTAGAGTAAAGGGTGTAGAGATGAGAGAAACATAAAATAAGTTAAAGGTAGGCTCGCCAGATTTGGAAAGATCCCTGCTGTCCAGATTTCTGCATTGTTTTTCCCCTGAAAATTAAAGAAAGCCTTTGAAGGTCAGCAGCTTGGAAGAAAAGCTTCTGGCTCTGGAGAATCTAGAGAGTACTTAGAGAGAAGGCTGGAAGACCAGTTAGGAGGTTGATACAATGAACCAAAAGAGAGGTAAGTCCTGAAGTAAAGTGACCACTGAGAGGAGGCGATGGAGAGGGAAGATATCTCTGCAGAGGTTGAAAGCAAGATGTCTGTCTCCAAGGAATGAGAATAAATAAATGCGTCTTGGGCTGCAGCCAAAGAGCTTGGTGAGTGCTGCTCGGAGCCCAGCTGTCTATAAAATGCTCCGAGTCCTACTTGGCAATCAAGGCAAGCGAGCCCTCTGCCAGCCTTAAATTAATGACTCTCCTAGAGAAATGTCCTGCTGTCTGCACCAACCTTGACATCACCAGGGCCCGAGTTGGCAAGGCCATCTCGTTGGGCTAGAGCTAATGATGTGTCTTCCAGAGCATGTTCCTCCACCCTTGCATCCAGGGCAGCCTGGTGTCCACACGTACAATGCCCACTGGAAGGCAGAACCCAGGGTGTGATATATCACACAGTCTCTTTTTCTCACTTTCACACCCTTAGAATTCAACATCATTTTTTCATCGAGAGATAATTTACTTATTAATTCCATTTTTCTTCTATTGACATTTAAAAGTTCTTGATTCTCATCTGAAGGACCACTTCAGAGAGACAAATAGCTACAGAGAAGTCTTGAAACTTATCGTGATGCTTGAGCTCATTGCTTCACTGGGTCTGGTCTGCACAGCGCCCTGGGAACTAATATTTGTTGACCATCTATCCCGTGCTGGGTATATCCTGCCAACAAGCTAGTGAGGTGGGGGAGAAATAACTTGCCCAGCTGGTACAGTCTTAGATACAATTGCTATGAATCTTCTACTCAGTGAACTCTTTTGAGTTTTCCCAAATCATCATTCAAGGAATACTAATTTCAGATGTTAAGACAGAGTCTAGGGCCAAGGGCTGTGCGCAAACAAGTCTGGAAAGCGCTATATTGAACAAAGATAAATAAGTCTCCTTACTCTGGAACTATAAAACTTTGATAGCTGATGTTATTAGGAATCTCCAAGAGGAGAAAGAGTAATCCGGGGCTCCCAAACTACGGAGGTATTTTCAAGGAACACCTAGCTAAATGAACATTCCAAGGACTACACTCTAGGGAAGACCAGATGATGGGCTGAAAGATCTCTTTTAGGCCGAGGCTGACTGGTAATTATAAATGTGCCGCAATGTGAAATACACGAGTCCACTGCCTGACGCAGAGTCGGTGTTCATCAAATGTTAACAAAAAAGAGGGTCCAATCTGTGTTGATAATGAGCACTGTCTCTGACTGGCAAGTGACCCCCTGGGTCACACTATCTCCCCTCAGCAAGGGAGGGTGACCCCCTCTGAGGTCAGGTGACCTCTGACATTCTGGAGTGCATTTTCTGAGAAGGCATTCACGGCTTTTAGCCAAATGCCCCTTTTCTTCACTTGTGACATTTCGGAAAGATGAATCATGTGGGGAGGATGGGGCCTCACCCCTCTCCCCAGTACACACGCTTGTCAGCAGGAGGTTTTTTCAGGGAGGCATTTGAGATTTGTCCTTGTCCAGAATGACTGGTTGGGGTGTTTTATCTCGAATCTGCAGGGACCTGCATTGTGGGAATTAGGTCAACAGCCTCTTACAGTGTTTTCATGAGCGGATATTTTTAAAAGTTGAAAGGTACAGCTTTTCTTCCCCAAAAGTAGAAACCGGGCAGAAATAAACCAATGATGAGGATCATGTTTGTGAAAGTATGAGTTTATTTTGTCATTTTTCTCATAGAAAAGCAAAAATAATCTTACAAAGTCAATGAAGCAGCGCGCACAATTACTACCGAAGAGTCTACTTACCTTTTTAAAGTAATTTACTTGAAAAGAGAGCAATATCATTTTATTCTTTCCTATTTCCATCTTGTCAGTGATGCTCAATTTTTTTTTCTTGGTATAGAAAGAATAAACTCTTCCTATGCAAATTTTGAAAAATAGAAGAATCCATAAAGAAAAAATAAGAATAGTAATCCCATCACTCTGGGAAAAGCATTTTCATGACCTTATTCATGTATTTGTTTTATGTCTACTACACAGGTATTTCTTTCATTTTTATGTACCTCATTTGTTAGATAGAAATATATTAATATAGAAATACATTTATATAGATAATTTATATCTGTATCATCTATATTATCATAGTTGGAGGAAATAAATATACAAACAATTGTTTTTGTCAAATTGAGAATGCACCACATACAGTTTTCAATCTTGTTTTTTTCACTTAGCATTGTATCATAGGCAGTTTCCAGGAGGTTGGAGCTTCCCATTCCAAACTGCCTGAGGTGTTGGCTCATAGATGAATTGATGAATTTACAAGCTGCTGTCAAACATGGCTAGTGATGGCTGTGGCATTAATATTAGTGGTTCTTCTTGAAAGCAATTAAACTTGGCATTGCTAGCTCTACCTAATGTGTTTATATCAGCTCCTGTAATTGTTTTCTAAAGCCATAAATTTCTCAAGTTAATTATAAACAAATTGCTCCACTTAATTAATGGGCATCACTAACGGGCATTATCTAATATGCATTTGAATGAACCTTGTGACAGCCTCACAGGGGCTGGATTAATGATGTCAGGATAGAGTCCCTGAGAGAGAAGTCAGTCACCCAGAACCTGAGTCTCCAGGGTGCCCCAAGAAAACCTTGGTTTAGAATATGCTGGAGCAAGGATGTCACAGGTCTGTTTCTGTCTGAGGGTCTTCAAGGTTTATGCTACCTTGGACCCTCCCAGTCATGTATCAAGAAGGTAGAGGGAACTAGGATGGTGATAACTGGGCACGCTCTCCATTTATTAACAAAAGGGTCATTCTTCAGCACCATTTTCTGATCTGCGTCACCCCATATGGTCCTCCTCACACCCACCCTGCACTGGAGCTAGTCTGGCATATTGTGATGATGAGGCAGGGCAGTCCATTTTAGGAAATTAACTGCAGTCTGGAGGAGGAAGTACTGCAAATTTGCAAAACAACCCAATGGCCTAGAACTGTTCTGCACCAGATAGAACCAAACATGGTGCCTGTGATCTGACCTCAGTTGACCTCAACCCTCATGCTACACCTATTTCCATCTCATTATAAATTAGCATTTTCAAAGAACTACCTCCTTAGGAGCCATGACATTTATGAACAAATGATATAAGGATTTAAATACAACAACCCCTTTAAGAAAGAAGGATCTCCCCTTTGCCAAGGAAATTCTACCCTTTCCTCGGGAATGTAAGGAATATCACATGAACAAATACTTCCAAAATGTACTCTGTAGCTGTCACTTCTGGACACCCCCCCCCCTGGAGGTGCATCTCTAACCTAGAGCACACCCATGTGCCCTTTTTGCTCTTTCCCAAGTGTACTTTTGCTCTGTCAATAAATCTTTTCTTATGTTTTAACTTTAACCTGACTCATCCTTGAGTTCCTTCTTGCTGTGGCATCAGGAGCCCGGTTCCTGAGTAGAGGAACAGAGCTCTCCACTCTGCTAGCAGTTCTCCTGCAGTTACCAGAGCTATGGTTATGATTCCCGGAGTCTTGGCCGAGCCAAGCTCAGTAGGCAGATGGGCTTCACCAGTCCTTGTAAGGAATACTGGTATCATCTGAATGGAGATTTGTTACAGAGCGACGGTCTCTCCTCGAGGTGCTCACCGCCAGATGACAATCACCACACAGTTCATATACCAATTGGTAGCTGGAGCGTTAGGAGTCATTAGACCTCCTTGAGGTCAGATGGGCAGCAGTGAAGCTAACAGTGGGGTCACGCTCCCTGGGTTCCAATTCCAGCTCTGCCAGCCATTCCTTATAGAAACAGGAGCAAGCTACTCTTACTAGGTCAGTGCCTCAGTTAGGCCATTTGTACAATGGAGATAATCATTGTACCTACCTTGCAAGCTGCTGCAAAGACTTAGTCAGTTAACATGGACAAAATGAACACCATGTTTAATGACATTAACCACTATTATTCGGTATTGTCAGCATCTCCGCTTTATAGACGAGATGGCTAAGAGTATGTGACCAAGACCAGGGCAAAGTGAAGGCCCCAAGGTGCAAAGTTTAGGAAGATGCTCCCTCTCAGGGCTACTACCTCACTCCAATCCTTGTAAGTGTGACCTATCTCATCTGCTCAGCTTGGATCTAGATCTGATGACTCCGGTGTCCCTCTGTTCTCACTGAGACACACTTTCCTCTTAGCATTCCTTCCTGGCTTTGAAAATCTTGTTTTAGAAAAGGATCCCCAAATTATTAAAGGGTTTTGTCCGGCCAACGCTGATTTGATAGTTGGGTTCCTTCTGCAGAAACTGTGCCTGCTCTTTCCTATGCCTCTTTCTAGTAGACCCCATAGAGGATGACACTGTCAGAGGTGCTGAGGATCCAGTTTTCACGCAGGCTGGGGCAGGATTCTTGACCTTTGGTAGTGTAGGGGTAGAGGAGAAATTTCCCCCACCTCTTCTTCTTGGGCTGGTAAAACAAATTAACATTAGATATATTAATAGGAGAAAAGAACAAATTTAATTATGCACATATGGAGATGTAGAATCTAAATTCAATGGGGCAAAATGAGAAAAAAAATTATACATATATGTGTGTGTGTGTGCGTGTTGTGTGTGCATATACATCCTGGGATAGTGGCGTTTTAGGGAGAAGGAAGAGGAATTCAAATGACAAGGAGAGAGTGAGTCACATAACAAAGAATCAGTGTTCTATAATTATATGTCTGCCCTGTCATATAGATAGGTTTTCCTAATGAAATGTTAATTTCTGATAAAAATCTTACTTCTGGGTAATGTCCCCAATTTTCATTCTTTTAGGTAGTTAAGAAACTGGTAAGGTTTCCTGTGAATCTGCAAGGATTCAGTTGAACATAGCTCAAAATCATGCACACGCCCAAGTGACACACCTGGGGAAACTACCTAGGGAAATCTATCTGAACACCTAGGGAAGGCCTAGCCTTCGGCAGACAAAGATGACAAAGCAAGCTTTGTTCTGAAAGGTGAGTCAAGGTATTCCCCTGACCTTGTCTTTAATCTTTATCCATATGGCAACATTCCGGTAGCTTATTTAATTGCTCAGCTGACTAGCAGCCACTGGAAGCTGCAAGTCATCTTGGAAGATGAGCCAAGAATCCTCGCATCACTAAGGGTGCAGGGATGGGGCTGTTGGTGGGATGCAGTGGACTCAATGCCCTTTTGGCGTCTCCTCTTGGATAGTCAATGACAAAAGCTTAACATGAAGGAGAAGTTTCTCTTCTGCAAATCTCCTATATCCAAAATTTTTATCAGGTAGAAAGTAACTGACTTTACTAAGTACTTACATGTGTTCTTGCTCAACTACTGAGTAACCTGGAATTCATAGAAGTCACTCTAGTCATGTAGCAAGTGAGGAGCAGAGGAAAGATGTGGATCAAGAGCTGCTGTACTATGTATCTTGTGCATGTCCCTAGGTTATAAGTTGAGCCTCAATTCAGCTGATGTCTCTACATACTTTGGCCCTTAGCTTTTAACATATTCTACTTGGGAGAATGGCGGGTGTCAGGAACTAAGTGCAGGTTCTTAAAGGCCATGATCCTGTTCTGGATAATCTTGCTGGAATTCAATGGCTGTCTTTGGTTCAAACCAATGATCCAAGGAGAAGCTCAGTGTTGAAAATGGTAAGCAGATCCATGAATGGGAAGACTCTCTGTGATAAAACCATCATGGCCAATGCCCAAGAAGTAATCTCCCCTTTGCAACTCCCAGTGGCCAACAAGGTTATTCTGATTCCTGACCCTTCTGAAATGAATTAGCTCAGACCCTACTGATATCTTCCCTGAGGATGCTGAAATAAATTTTATTGTGGAGAAATTACTTCAAAATGAGTAATGTATAACTATAACTCAGAAGGGCAGAGAGAGAAAGAAGAGACATTTGGTTTATTCATTGGTCCATTCATTTTCATTTTCCTTTCTTGAATTTATTTACTTGTATTTTCATTTGTTTAATCACTCATTTATTCATTTTATAATGTATCCATCAGTCAATTCATCTAACCATTTACTTAACAAACATTTCCTGAACACCTATTATATGTTAGGGATAGTGAATTTAATAAGAAGATAAAAAGCTTCCTCCTAAGGAACTCACAGTCTAATAAGTTAGATAGCCATTTACATACATACACACATTTCAAATGTTTAGTTTACACAGTTGCAATATGTATATTTTGGGGAAAGCTAGAATTGATTATTCCTACTTGGAGGTGAAGGGGAAGCTTGAAAGGAGAAAGAAATCTTGAGCAAGAATTCATCAAGC
Organism: Solenodon paradoxus; assembly: GCA_004363575.1. Taxonomy (NCBI): domain Eukaryota; kingdom Metazoa; phylum Chordata; class Mammalia; order Eulipotyphla; family Solenodontidae; genus Solenodon; species Solenodon paradoxus. The sequence continues at coordinate 20,171 of RJWH01000652.1, forward strand.
CAAGAGGGCAGGTGTGTGGACCAAGAAAGGGAGAGAACACGAAGTACAACTGTGTGGAAATGAACCCGTAGCCCCCATAATTTCATATTTGCACTTATCTCAAATAGTTATGAGTACTGTGCTCTGGGGAAAATTCATGTGGGCAAAAGAGAAGACAAGCCATTCTTCACTTTCACTGTCCATTTCTTCCTACAACCAGAAGATGGAGGTGATGGTTTTCAATTTTTTAGGAAATGATCTGAGGTGCGAAGGAGCTGACTCTGGCGCACTGGAGTGTGACCTGCAGGGAGCCACTCAGCTTTCCTGGGTTAGAGCCAGTCCTCATGAATCTGTCACCCTCAAGTGCCTCTTGTCATCCTTAGCTTCTGCAGGCATAAAACTGGAATGTGGAAAGAGATTTGCTCCAAACATTAAAAAGTGTATTTGTTTGTAGGGAACAAATACTGTGGATCACTTCAGCGTGGAAATTTCCCAGCTTCTCTCAAAGGGGGCCAGTAAGACTTATTCTCAATTTATGTAGTATCTTTCTTCCAAATAGCTTTATAAATTTTTAATGAAAATTGTATCTTAGGAACTGAAAACTACTTGATTTCTACCAGACTGTCACATTTGAAAGGAATTTTATGAAACCCAAATGGAATTTTTTAATGCCTGCATTTCTTCTTCTTCAAGTGGATTTCCAACTAAGACTTTCAGATTTCCTCTCCCTTTTTTTAAGACCTTTTATATACAATGTCAAATCTAGAAATGTGACATCCAGTAAGTGACATTCTATTTTAATTCACTTTGACAAAATAATGAACTCTATTTGTAGGAGCCACAGAGCCTCGTCTGACAAGGAGTTGTCTCTGAGCTTTGCTATAAATGAAAAAAAGAAAAACACAACTATTCCTTTTTTTTTAAGTGGTAAGTTTAAGATTTTGGAAAAACTTTTTGGAAATGATGATAAATGTTAATTAATAGGTACGAAAACTCCAATCATAACACATTTACCACTTGTGTCTGGATTTCTGGTTCAAGGCTACACATACCAACTCCAGATTCGGAGTTCCCATCCCAGGAGATAAATTCAGGACTGAGAGGCAAGGCAAAGACTCTTGACCTCATGAAGACTTCAGCTTCTCATACAAAGTAGGTGACCAGGCAGCATGATCTCTTTCTTCTCCCAGTAACAAACATGGACACAGGTCTAAATGACAATCACTGAGAGTCTAGGCTTATACTCTCCATGCAGGATCCCTGGTCACATACCCAAATCAGGGCTTCAAGAGAAAGATAAAAGTAGTTTTTTTTCTTTGAATTATTTAAGTTTAATATATCTCCTTGGTCCTTTTAAGAAACAACAACAACACCTGAGATGGAGTGGGGAGGCTAACTTTCTACCTGAATCTTGGAATCTTAAGTTATCAGGTACGACCCCCAGAATGTCCTAGAGAAATGGGGCTGGGATCCTCAAGCTTTAATTTTCAGCCCTTGGACACTAAGATTATAACTCCTGGCAAAAGGGGACAAAGTCTGCTTCATCCCCTCAGGGAAGAGCTGATAGTTTACTTCAAAGTAAGAGCTGTAGGCAAGTATCCCAGCTCAGCATTCTGGTTGTCACAAAAAGAGATTCATTTTATTTTTAAATGCTACTAGAAAATACTTTTAAAACAGTAAAATGAAAACATGTGTGAGACCACTATACCTTTTTGAATTATTCAAGTAGGAAAACAAGACTCCTTTCCTCTATCTTTCAAAAACTAGTTCTCCGTTAGGACTGGGGGGGCTTTCACAGGGAGTATACTCCGCAAAGAACAACTCCTGGCTCTTCCTCTTCTATTGGCTGTTTTCGGTGTGTACCTGCAGACTGGGCCTACAACTCTTGGCTCTCTCTCCTTGAGTTTTGCTCTTCCTGCTGTTAGACTATGGGGGAAACTTCCCTACTCCAACTCCAATCCTGCAGGCTGAACTCTCAGGCATGAACACAGGGCTCATCCTAGAGCTTCAACAAATTTGATGAGTACTGAGATTACACAGCTAAAGGAAGTCCAGTGTTTCAGACTGACACCCAGGTCTGTTCTGTGCAACTAGATACCTTAACACAAGCCCTTTACATCAGGAAACCACAGAAATAAACAAAAATGCTAAACAGACTGAAGATACTGAGAAATATATACAGAATGATGAATCAAAACAAATCCCAGAGGAAAATCTGAATGCAACAGACTTAAGTAAACTACGTAATAAAGAATGTAAAGCAACCGTTTTAACGAGACAACTAAATTCAGGAAAACATTAGAGGAACAAAAATAGAACTACAACAAAGATAAAGAATCTGAGGCAGCTCCAAACAGAATGCATGAATCTAAAAAAAAAAACAAAACAAAACATTAGCTGAGCTAAAGAATACAATAGAGGGACTCAACTATAGACTGGAAGAAGCCTCCAATAGAATTAGTGAGCTAGAAGATATGGCAGTGAAATGTACTCAAGCAGACAAGCAAAGAGAAAAAAACTAAAAGAAACAAAGAAACCACACAAGACCTAGTGGATAACATCAAGAGGAATAGTATTCGCATTATAGGGGCCCCAGAAGGAGAAAGAGCAAAGGGAGCAAAAGCTGTATTTAAAGAAATAATAGCTAAGAATTTTCCTAACCAGAAGAAGGAAACTGCCCTCCAAACAATCTCAAAGGGTTTCCAAACAAAGAAACCTAAACAGACCTACACTAAGACATTTTGTTATTTAAAATTTAAAAAAATAGAGAATCTTAAGAGTAGCTACATAAAAAGAAGTTACATACCAAGGAGTCCCCATAGGTCTGTTGGTGGATTTCTCAGCTGAAACTTTATAAGCCAAAAAGGAATGGCACGATATATTCACATCCATTTTTATTGCAGCATTATTTACAATCATCAAGAATTGGAAACTACCTAAGTGCCCACTGTCAGATGAATGGATAAAAGAGATGCGGTGCATATACACAATGAAATACTACACAGCTCTCAAAAATACAATCCTTTCATTCATGACAACCTGGATGGAACTAGAGGGGATTATGCTAAAAAAGTCAAAAGGAGAAAGATGATCTCACTTACATGAGGAATATAAAGAAACAAAGCAAAAGAACAGACTAAACAAAGTGGACATTAGTAACAGAACTGAGGTTGCAAGTCAGGGATGAGTGGTGGGGACCAAGGGGTGGCGGAGTCCAATGGACAGTGGTGAAAGACTACTGGTAATTTGGTGGTGAACAGGAGATGTTGCCCTACATTTGAGAATTAGTGAAACTGCATATACGGATTTATATTATTTTGTAAATCAAAGCTAACAAATATTAAATAATTTAATTAGACATTTTAATATCAAATATTTAAGTACTCAATACATACTAAATTAAATACAAAAAACGTAGAACCAATCCTCCTTGCCACAGTAACTATTATCCATCCCTTCTGACATTTCCATCTACAGAAAAAAAGATATTTATATATAGGTATATATAGATATGTATCTTAATTTTATGTGCAAAGATAGGATATGTCATCTATTATATTTGTCTGCGTGTTTCTTAACAACATAACTTTCTATTTCAATGTATACAAAATTAGAGGACTTCTTCTTTATTTTCATTATTCTTACAGTCATGTGCTTTTTAACATTATCCTTGGGGATTATATTTTAAGTTCTTTGAGAAGGATTTATAAACCAGAAGGGAGTCTTCACTCCCAGGGGTTTTATTCGGCAAGACTGTGGAGACAAGGACCGCTGTAATTATTACTCAGCCCTCTGCTTACCAGTCCAGACTCTTCCGGCTCCAGCCAAACAAGATTAATGCAGCATGGGAATGCTATCATCTGACAGTCACTTTTGCTTTAAGTCCAGTTAAAGATAGCGGAGCAGATTTTTTATGAGGACACTCGAACCCTTTCAGACTTTCTGAAGTTCTTTTCAACTCTCTGCAGATAAGAAAAGTAATAAGATTGATTCTTTGATTTCCCATCGAGTTGCTTTTCTATTGTCTTTAAATATAATCTGTTCTAACAATATGATCAGCAACAGTCAAATTAATATAAATTATATTCAAGTCATTAAAATATAATTTTCTCCTTGAACATTTCGAGGATTATTGATTTTTATTATAAAATATTTTAATCTTATATAATAACATGTGGTAAACAATAATATAAATACCCATAAATCTATTGCCAAATTTAATAAATAAATTATTACCCGTACCATTAAAGTTTTCTTCCCATGATTGCATTTTCCTACTTTCCACATACTTCCTGTATCCGAGGATAATCATTATGTTGGATTTGGTGTTTATCTTTCCCTTCTTTTTCTTTAGAGCCATCATTCTCCCCTCTGGATATTAAAATCACTGGGAAGATTTTTTTTTTTTTTTAACGAACATGTACTGATTCTGTTTTGAACGTTGCCTCTTTCCTTTTGCAAATCACATAGAGCAGCAAGAAGAATGAAGGAAGTGAAGGGGGGAAAAAGGACACAATGAAATGAAATGAGAAAACCTCTAACCTCTAAGTTACATTTAAATCATCGCCAAAACAGATGTGACCAATCAAGTCCTGAGGGAATCTACTTAAGAGGCAAAAACAAGAGAAGCTAGAAAGTGAAAGAGCATAGCTAGCAAATCTCAGATCAACAAAGAGTGTATTCAACAGAATAAAGGATCACAACCCCAAGTAGTTACTTTTAGGCAGGATGATGAAGGAACAGGAAGTGCCAAGAGTTTCTCAAGAGAGTCCAAAAAGCAATACTTCAGAAAGCACAAATGACTATATATTTGAAAGCAGGACTGTGTCTTTTAGTGATAGTCAATAAAGAAACAAACAGAGGAAAACAAGGTTGGCTCTAGAAGCCTTATGAGCCAAGTTAGATGAAAAAAGGCAAAGCAGTATGACTACACAGGGGTGCCATATTGGAAGGATATGGTCTACTGGTCCAGTAACAGAAGAGAAAGCTTTTGAGTTGCAAAGCTCAGAGATTTTCTGTATACTTTTCTCTTAGCTCATCTTACAACTCTCCCCAACATACACATGAAGCAAACTCCTTGTAAATAGTTGGTCCAGATTTCATCTAATACAATTGGCTTAATAAATATTAAATAGGCACAGGATCCATTCAAGTACTCTCAAAGACCAGAAATACTTTCCATCAGATGAAAAAAAAATCTTGCTACAAAAATATAACATGCTATTCCATCATAAAATTTAAAAACTTGAAGCATGCAGTGATGAAAAAAAGATAACATCAGAAATACAAGAATTCAGATGAAAATGACAGAATTCAGGAATGAAATAAAGATACTCCTTACCTCCCCTCCTTTTTTTTCAGAAACAAAGAATAAATTAAGAGGAAAGAAAGAAAAGACACTGCAGGTAATACAAAAGATTCTTGCAAATGATAGAGGAAAATCCAACATATACTTAATTGGTAGCTCCAAAGAAGAAAGTCAATACTGTGAGATAGAATAATACTTAAAATATAATTCAAGAATGCTTTCCTTAAGTAAAGAAGACTTGAATTTATATATTGAATGATCAAATCATGTACTATGGAAAACTGACTCCAAGGGCTCATAACTGAGACATAGCCCAATACAATTATTAGATCCTAAAGATAAAGAATATTTTAAGCATCCAAACACAGAGATCGAATCACTTATAAAGGAAAGAAATCAGGTGGATACCAGCTTTCCCCACGGCACCATTTAGTACCAATATTAGTAAAGTAATTCTTAGGAGATACTCAAGGAAAATATTAGGGACCAAGAAGTTATAGCCAAACAAACTTTTAAAAAAACAAAACAAAACAGTAAGACAGTTAAACATAAACAGTCTGGGAATATTTTTCTCATGAGCTTTTTCTGGAGAAAAATAATGGAAGATGATGGCGAATTTCATGTGTCAACATCACAGGATTGTAGGAGACCCAGATGTGTGGTCAAGCATTTTTCTGAGTATTTCTGTAAAGGTGTTTTGGGATGATATTAACATTTGAATCAGATTCACAAAAGCAACTTTCTAGGTCCTCATCCAATCAGTTGAATGTTGGGAGAAAAGACTGACCATACCTTGAAAAAAAGTGAATTCCTGCCTGGCTCTTTGAGCTGAGACATGGTTCTCTTTCAGCTTTTAAACTTGAGCTGAAATATTGACTCTTCTTGAATCTCGAGAAGACATTCAAGAAGAGTTCTGAATTGGAACAACCCCATCAACTCCTCTGGGTCTCTAGCTCGCGATTGCAGATCTTGATTTCTCAGCTGCCATATCATGTGAACCAATTCCTTATAATACATCTCTTTCTCTCTATATTGGTTCTGACTCTCTGGAGAAAACTGACTACTAGGGTGAAGAATTAATACCAGTCAAACTCTAGAGAACTAAGCAAACACTGTCAATGAGCATTAAATAGATTTAATTGCAGACCCAAAGCAAAAACAAGGGTTCAGGCAAAAGTGACAAAATAGAACGTAAATACACACTCTCACGATTTAAAAATGAGAGGAGAAAAGGTGGAAATACAGAAAAGAAGTGAATGTGTTACTTCATTCCTAATAACTGGAAGTCAATAGTTACCTCTTAAAACTAACCAAAAAGGCGTGTTCTCAAGTCTGGCAACTGAGGGTTAGACCTAGGAAGCTTTAGGATAAACAATGCTATAGAACGAAGAATGGACTCGTGTATAATTCTCAGCCCTGCTGTCATTTTAAGCACATATTAACCTGGATCAGGATGATGTTGATACCCATCTGAAATGATTATTCTCACGGGAAAGTTGTCAAAAGGCAGACTCAGCCCTGACTTGCTAGCTGTGTTAAAAGAGTCATTCCTCCTCTCATAGGCAAGAAACAAACACTCAACTGCTTTTCATAGTGCTAATTTCTGTGTAGGTGATTCTAAGAATGCAAGACTCTACTTTCTCCTTTAGTTCCCTATTTTATTTTTCAAAGGCTATTTATGTATGTATATATGTATGTATGTATGTATGTATGTATGTATGTATGTATGTATGTATGTATCGGAAGAAGTGGGCAGGAGTGAAGGTAATAGGCAGGCAGGCAGGCAGGCAGGCAGGCAGTGAGAGGAGGAAGAAACATCTATCCATCCATGGAGTTGTTCAAGTTGCTTGTCCACCCGGGTCTTGGATGGAGAACCCGGGTCCTCTGTCCCTATTTGAAAGGGTTTGATCCACTAACTGGAAATACTCAAGACCTTTTCTTATTTTTTCTGGTTGGTTTCTGCCCCACTGCTTGTTTTTTTGTTTTTGTTTTTGTTTTTGTTTTTCTCTCTTTTCTTTTTTCAGTTTCCCTCTCTCTAATTATAAATATTTAAAGATATTTCTCTAATCTTAATATTCTTGTGATTTTAAATATTTTACCACCACAATTTTAATGTTTAATTTTAGCCCTTAATCCTTAAATACTATCTATCTATGATTTCTTTTTTGCATTTTACCTTACGGCTTTATCCTTTTATCTTAATCTTTCATCTCATTTACTTTTATATTTTTAACCTTTTATTTTGCAGGCTTATAGCCTTTCACGTTTTCTTTTAAATATCATCCATTTTATTCTGTTATTTTTCAGGTTCTAACCTTTTGCCTTTATTGTGATTTATGTTCTTATAAAATTGTATTACTCTTTTATTGTTGTTTTAATCTTCTCTCTCAAGACTGAAATAATCTTATTTTTTTCCTTTGCTTATACACCTGCTATAATTTTCATTTCTTTTTATAACAACCACCCATAATACGTTGCTGTCACTGTGGGAGCAAAAGAAAAACTTACCTGTAAGGAGAGGGGGCAGGAGGTCTTCTTTCTGCATTCAAGCTAGAACTGCTCCCTGGTCCTACCAACGGCTGTCCCCTCTATGCTAAGGTCTCCACGTCACCCCCTGAAAATCCAGAAAACCCACCACTCAGCCCTCCCTACCATCTCAAACCCCCCAGTATTGTCACAGAGACTCCTTGTTCACTCAAGCCCACTCGGACCAGCTTCCATCCAGAGGGTTGCTGCATTTTGCTCCTGTTGTCTCAAGAGAGATACTTCCTCTCTGACTTACTACCAAGAAAAATGCTGGTTAGTGAATGCACTTCCATCCATGCCACATCCTAGAAAGCAAGGTGATTAGTCACTTAGTCAATTAGGCACTTAGCTTGTGGTTCCACAGTAACCTCGAGGATCTCTCGATCTCACTCTGCGTTTCTGCAGGTGTAACTGACCCAGGCCCTTGCAGCCAACCACGGGAGTGTGTCTAGAAAACAATGACAGAAGTTATGCATTTGGTGGCCAAGGGACAGAAAACTTTTTTTTTACAACTTTCCAAAGCAAGGTCAGTTATTCAAATCTTGTAGATCCCAAGATGCTTTCTGTCTCAGGCCTGGTAATAATCTCTCTGATCAAGGCCAAGTTCTTAAGGTGAATAAAATACCTGAACACAATTTCCTGTGCCCAGAACTGCTCAAAAATGATCTCTGTTGTCTGATTTTGGACTTTGAGTCTGTTATGGACACTAAAGGCATAATGTTTTAAGAAAATAATAATTAATCAATAGATTTTTTTTTAGAATAATAAATGGCCCCAGAAATGGTATCTTCCATATTTAAGAGCCTTCCCTTTATTCCCCACTATTAACAGACATTTGGTCTAGATGTAAGCCAGTGGACTTTTTGCTTTCTAGTCAAAAGTTAAACGAGTTTTTCAGGCACTTGTTCTACCTCAGACATAGCAGTGTTTTAGGCCTGGTTATTCTACCATTATTAAGTTACTATGGGGAAAAGTATGTTAAGAATAATATAAGGTGGCTGGTGGTGTTTGACAATGTTTGGCCTTTGACCGGAGGTCAAACATAACATATAGATGTTATCTATGTTCATCTAGAAGAGAGACGTATAGGCACTTCCTGTAGAGGATCAGACAGATATTTTAGGTTGCATGGGCCATTTAGCCTGTGTTGCAACTACTCAACTTTGCCACTGTAGCAGGAAAAGAAGCCACGGACAATCTTCATGCAAATAAGTATGGCTGGGTTCATGTAGAATTATATATATATGTATATAACTATATAGAGACATATAGTTACATATCTTTATATAGATATACTTACATATATATTTATACATATATGTATATAGATACACATAAATGGACATAGAAACCTGAATTTTACATTGTTTTTATGTTTCAAGAAAGTTATTCTCCTGATTTTTTTCCAAACAAAAAAAAATTGTAAAAATGAACAAAAACAAGTTGCAGATCATGCGTGGCCCAAGTTTGCCAGTTCCTAATCTAGAAGCTACTTAGTAAGTAAGACTATTCCTAGGTGGATCAGATGAATCTGATCAAGAGTTAAGAGGGGTCTTCATTCTGACCTGACTTCTGTTTAATTACACCTCAAAGTCTTACTACTCTTCTTCAGCTATTAGGATTAGAATATCAGGATATTACTCCTTTGTTATAAAATTTTTTTGGTGTTTGCTCACTTATTCATAGATACCACAGTTTCATGTCATGAGCCAAGACTGACCTTAATAGATAACTTATTTAATATCTAATTAATGTCCTAAAGAAGGACTACGGATCAAATGCTTCTAAAAGCAGTCATCATTTTGGGTAGAGCGCTTCCAACATTAAACTGACTAATGGTCAATAACCCTAGGGAACAAGTTAACTAATTCAGTCACATAGTCATATATTTTGCAAACAATTTAACTTAGAGAGGACGCCAGGAAACTATATATCTCAAGGTTAAATGTTCCATGGGTATTTACAGAGATGTTTTATGAACTAGCTGAGTATTTGGTTCACCTGCTTTAAATTTTTTCTAAGTAGAAATTACTGCTGTTTGTGCTCAGATGGAGAAATTTAGGGCCCAATTGCCCTTTTGTCTGTGCACTGGAGTGTATCCCAGATGCTTTCTGAGGAGGATCTTAGCCCATCACGGACTCCTGCAGCCGGTTCTATTCCTGCAGCTATCCTTGCTCCTCAGCTTTTTAAAGGGGGCACCAGTCCTGACCCCGTTAGCTGACTTCCATGTTCCAGTGTATCACTACATGGCAAACTATATCACAGCCTGTGAGGGCCTTTACTTGGACCCCCCACCCCCACCCCGCCGCCCCCAACTGGGCCACTGGGGAAGTCCTATGGGATTAGAGAATTGCCAAAAGCTAGTCCGCCCTTGAACTCTCTCCCAGTGGTTCAGAAACTTTGGGAAGCTCAGAGTCGTCACTGATATGATGATGAAACTTCTCCATGGGGAAGGGGAAAAATTGTTTAAATGTTGGACAGCCTAATGCAAAAATCAGTTCTAAATATGCTGACACCCTTTCCAAGATGCAGCAAGGCAGCAGAGATGCTTTGTTCACCCCCATGGAAGTGTTTGGGTCGGTGCTTTCCAGGAACACACATTCAGGGTCTCTTCGTATTTACTATAAAGACACTGCTGAGGAGTTTTCGCTGCATCACAAGGGCTCTACAAATGAAGGTTACAGGAGGGACTTCTCTCTGTTGTCTCATTACCATTCGTGTAATTCTTTTGAGTAACTGGTTTCGTTTGGTTTGTGATTTATTTTGATTTCTGTAGATTGTGAACAATGTTACTAAGTGGTTCTCCATTTAGAATCACTGGGGAGCTTTTACAACATGAAGATCCAACCCAAACCAACTACATCATGTTCTCTGGGGTGGGGGCTGGGAGCATATTTCAGAAGTTCCTTTTCTCTACTATGCAGGCAGGGTTGCGAATGACTACGATCCAATGATTTACCCTCCTTAGCATAACCTGGCTGCTAGGGGCAAATAAATGGGCAAGGTCTTGGGGCTTTCATTGGTGTCCTCCGCAATTTCCTGACATCTACCAACCTTCAGATTTTATTTTTCATTTGTTGACACATTTTACATGTGACTTTATCGTGTTGTAACATGTTTTATCTGAGTGGAGGTTTTTTGTGGATAACCTACATGAGCTAGCTTAAGCTACAAAAGAAAAGGAGGTGCTTTCTGCAGTATTACGGTGTTATTTCATGCACACAGGGGAGAATGCGAATTGGGGTTCAGGAGGGACAAGAACCAGGATTGAGAAAGATATTAGAAACCAAGGCATCCCCATTCCCAGTCTCTCTTCTCTTCCCCAAATGCCCCATTTCTGCTTTCTTCTATGCATCTGTTTCATTCTGCCTGCCTCGGTAGACTGATTATCTTTTCTTCTCTGTGTAAGTTTATGTAGTTTCATTCAGTTAGTGGAAAGTAACACTGTCTCCAAGTACCAATTACTAATTCACCTGAGAAAAATTGTAATTGGCTTATATTCTATTGGTAGAAATACAGTTTGGTACAGCCACTTTAGAAAACCGTATGGAGATATCTCAAAAATTAAAAATAGAGCTATATATGATCTGGTGATCCAACTTTTAGGTATCATTCCAAAAATATGAAAGAAAGTATTAACTCAGGAAGATGCATGTACTTCGTATTTATTGAAGCACTATCAATAATAGCCAAGATATGGATGGATGAATAGATAGGAAGATCTGGCATATTATCTATGGAAGCGATAGATAGATAGATAGATAGATAGATAGATAGATAGATAGATAGATGGATGGATGTTGATATATCTGTTGATATCTGTCTGTATAATAGAATACTACTCAGTCATTAAAGTGTTACCATTCATAACAACATGGAGAAAACTCAAAGATATTTTGCTGAATGAGGCAAGTCAGGAGAAAAACAAATACTGAATTATTTTACCTGTGTTTGGAGGAAAGAGAAACAATGCAAATGAACTGACAGCATGAAATTTTGATAGCAAGGCTAAGTTTGCCAGAGAAGAAGGGGTGAGAATGGTGGAATCAAATGGTAGAAGGGGTTTATCTATTATTTATTTATTTTCTATTCTATCTCTCTCTCTGTCTCTCTGTGTGTGTGTTTGCATGTGTGTGTGTGTTGGTTTGTTTTCATTTAATTTAAAAGAAAAGATTGCAATTGGCCCCGGTTGGATCAATTAACAGGTTTACTCATCTAGTAATAGGGAGAGGGAAAATGGCACGCAAACATGGCTTCCAGACCAACTGCTGTAACTGGGAGTTCTTAAAAGAGGTTGGTCATGGACTAGGCAATATCCCTAAATATGGTTCCAACAGTAGTATTCATGTAAACCACTTGAGTCTTTCTAGAATGGAGAGTGTATGCATGCCGATAGATAGAGATGCTCATCATGAATTGTATTTGGATCTATCTGAGAATTTGGCCTTAGGATCCTTGTCACATAAGGACATCATAGGAAACTTGACCCAGAGAGCAAATGGAACCAGTATGTGCTGAGGAGATAGGAAATAATGAACATTTCACATCTTGAATGCTCCTCAAATACACAGGCCCCTGCTGAAGTCCCAAGAGAAGTCATATCTGAATCTCAACAAGATAATGCATCTGTGTGTGAGATCCACATGAGACATGATTCTGGGAAACCTGAGTCAGCACCATTTCATGGCTCTTGGTTTTACTTGCTGGAATGGCTTTAGACAAATGTTGAAAGTAGAATGCAATCAGTCCATATTAACAACATTGCTTTTCACTGGGGTTCCGTTCACACATCTGATGATGCTCAACAGAGCTGCACAAATTTTGACAAATTTCAAAGTTGCTGCAGCAGACTCAGGACTGGACAGAGCCTCATTTGTCAGGCTAATGTCAGGGAAGGTAAAAATGAAGCTAGTAATATTAGCTGTAGCAGGTGTTCAAAATAATTTACATTAGATAAATACATTTATCCAGTACCTATAAAGAACTCCAATCATAAAACCAGCTGTCATTTTTGAATCGTTGCTATGTGGCAGGATCTATGCTAAGAAGTTACTTTCTTAATCTTTGCCACAATGTTATAGAATATAAAGTACATTTTTATTAACTTCGCATTGAGGTATAATATGCATTTCTAAAATATATATGTGTATATATATATAGTATAAATGTTGGACTCAATGAATTTTCACAAATTAAGCACACATGTAATTAGCATAAGATCATGTTAAAGAATGTGATCAATGCCCCAAAGCCCCTCTTTTAGGTTCCTTTCAGTTACTGTGGCTGCCCAAGAGTGACTGTTGTCTCGATACCTAACAGTATAAATCAGTGTGGGATTTTATGTACTCTATACAAGTGGAGTAATAAACAGACAACGTCTTTGGACCTGGCTTTTTTCTATCAACATTATGTTTTTTAAGTTTCATTCATATTGTTACATGGATGTAGACCATTTATTCTCATTTCTGTATAGTACTCCATATGTGAATATATCCCAATTTATCTATTCAGTCTACAGCTGATGGAATTTGAGTAATATATAGTTCTCTATTAAAAATAGTGTTGCTATAACCATTTTAGAATATATTATTTGATGAGTACATTCATGCATTTCTACTAGGTATACATTTAGAAGTAAAGTAGCTGGATAATAAGGTGTATAGATGTTCAACTTTATTAAACATGACAGTTTACTAAAATAATTGTACCAATTTACACTTCCACCATCAGTGTAGGAGAGTATACTTTATTTTAAATTCTTGCCACCCTTGATTTGGTGCTTTCCATCTTTATCTTTTTAGCCATTCTGGTGGCTGGATGGTAGTACATTATGGTTTTAATTTGCATTTTTTCATGATAAATGAAGTTTAGTACCTTTCTAATGGTTGGTTTAGGTTTTAGGCTTTTCTGTCATGTTCTCTTGATAAAGTGTCTTTTCAAAACTTTTGCCATTTTTATATTGGGTTGTCATTTCCTAATTGACTTGTAGGAGTTCTTTATAGGTACTGGATAAAAGTCTTTGATCAGATCTATGTATTGTAAATATCTTCCCTCCTTCTGCACATTACCTTTTTACTCTCTTAACAGTGCCATTTGGAAAGATCGTAAGTCTAATTTAGCAACATGTTTTTTGATTTAGCAGTTTTTCTTTCCTTTTTTAAAAAAAGATACTGTTTGCTCAAGGATCATGAAGATATTATTCTATGCTTTCTCTACAACTTTATTATTTTATCTTTCACAGATAGAACTGGTATCCATAAGTACCTGATTTTGTGTTTGGTGTGAAGTAGAAGGTAGGGTGAGTACAAATATTCTATTTTCCCTGGAGTGAATTGAGCAATATTTCCTAAACAAACTACCCTTTTCCCAGGCACTGCCTTCATCAGGTAACTATATATATGAGCCTGTCTCTGAGATTTACTTTGTACCAAAGGTAAGTTTTTCTGTCCTTATGGCAGTTCCACGCTGTCTAAATTACAATCAACTGATCATGAATTCTGTTATCTGGTAATATAAACTATCCAATATTATTGCTCTTTTTCAATATCTCCTAGTCTATTCTTGACCCTTTGGATTTTTATATGATTTTTTCAATTAGTTTATCAACTTTTACAATAAAAATTAAAGATTTTAATGGGATTATACCGTCTATAAATTAATTATTGAGCTTTCCAACTTGTAAATGCAGTATACCCCTTCATTTATTTCAGTCTTCTTTAATGTATCTTAGTAATATTTTGGAGAGGTATTGTCATAAGCTTTAGCCCTAGGAATTTGATGTTTATTGGTATTATTATAAATGGAATATTTTATCTTTTTACTTATTAGTGTCAGTAGAAATACAACTGATTTTTGTATATTGACCTTGTATCCAACAACTCGTCATACTTATTAGGTTTAATAGCTTGTATGTTTGTTTTCTAAGACAACTGTAATAAACTAACACAAATTTGGTGGCTTATAACAACAAAGTTATTCTCTCATAGTTCTGAAGGCCAGAACTCCAAAGTCAGTGTCTTTGATATAAATTGAATTGTTAATAGGGCTGTGCTCCCTCTTGAAGCTCTTAGGAAGAATCTGTACCTCACTTTTTCCAACTTCTGGTAGCTCCAGCATTTGTTGAGCCTTATCACTCCAGTTTCTGACTCCATCTTACCTTTTCTTCTCTTCTGTGTGCCTTCCTATGTCAGGACACTTACGAGACATTTCGATAATCCAGAATAATCTCCTTCCTGAAAAAAAAAAATCCTTAATCACATTTGTAATGATCCTTTTTCCAAGTAAATAACATTTACAGTTTCCTGGGATTAGCATCTAATATCTTCAGAAGCAGAGGAAGGTTTTTCAAGCCTACCAGTTTATCTATAGATTCTTTGGGATTTTCTAAGAACACACCTGGCAGATTCCAAAGTCTGAGTTCTTACCCACTGCATTATAATGTCTCCTGTCAGACCAAGTCCTGGTATTGGTGAGAAGAAATAGCAATTCAATCCATCAGCTTTCCAAGCAGCTGTTTTTCTTCTGACAGCTACTTATCTCCTTAGGTGTAAGATCTGATAATACTCAGCAGTTCTTATAATCTGTGAGATATGCACTCATACTACATGTTTAAAAGATGGCTTTAGAGTGAAAAACAAAAGCAAAAAACTGAGATTTAAATCTTAGACCCAGAACATTAATTGAATGACTTTGACAACTTACATAATTCCGAGTCTGTTTCCTCATCCTTAAAACTGAAATAATTACTATACCACAGAGTTGTTGAAAGAATGAAATAAGAAAATGTATATGCTTCCAACGTGGTAAATGCTCATAAACAAGTTTTAGCTATCATTGCTTTTTTTATTGTTGTATTATTTCTTTTGTTTACATTGTTATATGCATTTTTGGCTATTTAGTTTCACCTCAGTCAAGGTGTATTTCACAGCACACCCACTGTCCAGACTCCTTTATCATTCCCTCCTTCCCACCTCCTCCCTTATAGTCACAGTCCTGTGTCCTGCGAATTTTGTTGAGATGTATCTGTTCATTTGCTCTGTTTCTTTATATTTCACATATGAGTGAAACTACCCTGTACGTCTCTTTTTCTTTATGGCTTATTTCTCCACTGCTATTATTACCCAGCTGTTAAATTCATTTGTTCATTCACCAAAAGCACATTTAATAGCAAAATAAAAGAACAATAAAATTATAGTTGCCTATTTAAAAAAGCCCCAAAACAAATAATTGCCACTTGAGCTATTTTCCACATGGACACTGGGAAACAAAAGAGCAATAAGCAAGTAACTGCTACTTGCTTCAGACATGGGGTCAGAGAGAATTCTACAGAGGAGATGATGTGTGTGCTAAATCGTGAAGGTTGAGGCAGTGCAGACAGGAAGAACATTCCAGGCCAAAAGGTCAGCATGTGGAAACATGGGAGCCTGAAGATACTCACCCAGCAGAGAAACAGAGAACTTCACCTGCTACAGAACAGCCAACCTATAGCAAGATTAGGAATTGAGGGCCAGACACACTATGTACCCCAGAGGAGATGCCTGGATTTAGAGTTTTATTGCCCATCACTCAAGAGGTGCCAATGTCACTCCCATTGTATTATTGGGTACCTGCTTGTACAGTCGCAGCCAGTTGGCTCTTCATCATGACTCTGTTCATGGGGCTGTAGGAGCGAGCAGGTCTGAGTCACCAGAAGCAGATACCCTGAGGTGTCAGGTTATTGCTGTCTGGTTAAAGCATTTGGCAAGGGGAGAGGTGAGGCAATTCAAGGCCTGAGGTGGTGAGAAGAAGACAGCCCTCCTTGCAAATTTTATAGGGCAGTTCTAACAGATGGGGAATGATGATCATGTCCAGTGGGCTCCATTAGGTTATTTTTAAGAGTACACAGATGTCAGTCAGAGCACATCAAGTAGGTTGTGTATAATACTGGACACCACAGTCTGATGAGGAACTGACTAAAACCATCTTACTTGAGGAAAATATGTTTAAGCAGATCAGCACTTAGGGAAAAGGAGCTCAAGAAAAGTAGACTCTGATTTCTTGAATTTCATGTAAGATGAATTAGGAAATCTGGAGCAGGAACAGCTACCTTGCATCTGGGGAGGGGCCCTGGACACCTGTGAGCACATACATTCCCCTGCAATTGTCCCTATGCCTAGATGCCCCTTCAGTCAGCTCCAAACTGGGGGTGGATCTTCTCATTCTTCTTCTACCTTCCCGGGCCTGGCTTGGGTTTGACTCTTCTTGTCAGCTCTGGTACCCTCTGGGGAGTTGCTGTGAACTATGATTTGTACAATTTCTGTAATTCCACCTACAAAGTAAATGCTCTTATATTTGCCTTGCACAGTGTAAAGATGAACAGTAAAACTCTTGCTAATAGTTGAAAACGTTCAGCTTAGAATGAAATTAAATAGCAAATGAAAAACACTTTGACAAGTTAGAGACCACAAATGAAAGAAAACAGCTTTCTAACAGCACTTTTTCCTGTTTTTTAACCTCGAGGCCACACATTTTTGTTTTACATGGAGGCTCACAAATTATGTAGCCGTCTCTGGTTACAACTGGCTCCTTAGATAAACCAATACTTGTGCAAGCAGGGCAGCTGACCCTGAAGCCAGCAGCTAGAGCCCTTTCTCACAATAATGATACTTTCTGTGAGTGCCCTGTGTTGACTCATAGCATCAGACTGTATATTTCTTACTTGTCTGAATGCAAAGTAAAAGTGGCTATTTTTATAGAACAAAAACCCAGGGAAAATATGGAATTCAGCCCATCTCTATGCACCGCTGCACCTGAGACACTCAGCACACATAATAAATCTGCCTTTGGAAACTTGCTCCTTTGCAGTTTTGACACAGATAAATGACAAGTATTAAATCTTAAGGGAAAAGAACCAGCTGCTGTAGTTGTTGAATTGCTGAGGCATAAGCCTCCGGGCCTGCTGATTCCAAGTACCAACCAGGAAAGGTTACAGGTGAGCTGGGAGAATGTTAGAGGTGACTCCAGAATGTCTCTGTCTTCACCAGCCTGAAGAAACTGAAGGTTGCATATAATATCCTTGGATCTGGACTTCAGAAGCCATTGAACTTTGGCCAATAAGAGGACCTTGTTCGGGGCAGATGCCACCAAAGTCAGTGGTTTAGAACTTAGATTGCTGTCTAATACTGCTTTTCTTTAACCAGAATGGGTATCCAGTGAAAGGAAGGACTTGCAGTAGACATATTTGTTTTCTCTTTAGCACAACATTGTTGGTAGGAGTCAAGGGTGAGAATGGGAATAATTAAAAAATGTCAGAATCAAATAAGCTACTAGGTGATTTATCTATTATCACCCACACCGCGGTATTCTTCTGCCCCAGAATGCAGTTCTTTGAGCGGAAGTGGCCTTGGATTCTTTGTGTCGCTGTCCCGTGCCCCAAACACTATCCAGCTGAGCGTGGGAACTCAGGACACTTGAAAAAAAAACTAAACCCGACCCAACTTCTCTATTCTTTGGAGGGGACATGGAGGCCGGAGAATTTTGGTGGTATACTCTCTACAACGTTAGCAAAGTTGGAATCCAAACTAAGACCTTCTGACCTCGATGTGAACTGTTTCTATTCTATCACACTTGGAGAGGAAATTGGTTCCATTTTCTTAGAGGGTTATGTCTGCTCACAGGGATAGGAAAGAATCTCAACAATAAACTGCTCTCTAAAATGTTTGAAGCATTAAAGTCTGGAGAGAGATGGAAGCAGGGCCAGCCCACACAGTGAAGTCTAACATTTTCTCCGCTAAAGAAACCCCAGCTTTTCAGTTCTGGGGGACCCACAAACATTCCTGTCTCACCAAACATACTTGGCGAAAGGTCTTTGCAGGAAGATAACATCTACTGACAGGAAGAAGAGCCAGGCACTCTTCAGGGCACTCTGATGGATTAACACATTTGGCGGGGGCACTATTATTAATTATATTTGACTGAAACTGAGGGAAATTGGCCAGTGAAAGATGTAGTCAGTCTCCTAGCAGAGAGTCTGAGCCTCCCTTCGGGCCCCTGGGCTCCCTTGCCTGTCTCAACACTCTCCGGGAAGAGAGAAGTCCTTAGGAAGGGGTAGCTTCTGGCTCCCTCCCACAGCAGCAGAAGCCCAGTGTCAGCCGATGACAAGGCCACTCCTGGGAGCACGTGGCAATCCTGGTACTTCTCCCTCCCCGGAGCCACCACCTGACCCATCAGACCAGGAGCTGGATGCCTCCACCTTTGAACACCCCTCCCCCATCATCCTTCTGATGGAGAAGTGCCATTGTGGGGGCTCCTTAGATCCCAATTCCCTGGGCTTCCATCTCCCACTTACTGGCCATGAGCTTGGAAAGTCCCCAAACATCTATAGCCGTCATCTCATTATCCATAAACTGGATGCCTGTACTGCATCCCAAGGTGACTGTGACATGAATCATCACAGGAGAGAAGACACTGAATTGTTTCGTGTCAGCCAATACTCCACCCACTCCTGTTTGCTCACCACTAGGTTAGTCCTAGATTGTTCGAGAGCGTGGACTCTGGAACTAGTCAGATATGGGCAAGTTACTGGACCTTTCTCCATTTCAGTTTCCACATCTGCACAACGCGCATACTTGTAGCACCTACTGCAGGGATGTTAAAAAGTGAATGCAAGACAATGCCTGAAAATGAAGAGTTGCCTTTAAATGAGTTAATACAGAATATGGTCACTGAAAATAAATGCTGGCATGTGGTGCTCATTCGTCTTTCCCAGCTAAACACAATGACAACCACACACTCAAACATAAGACAATGCCAGTAAAGTTCTTAGTTCTGTTTCTGACACCTGGTTTACATTCAATAAATACAAGCTAAGCTAATATCCTTGCGGTTGCTAGGACTGACACAGACACTGTCAGCAGATCCAAACTTGCTATTTTTGACTAAACCCAGTCTGACTCCTGCAATAGTAGACAAGCTGAACATTCAGGGATTGAGTTGCCCACCCATTGCTCAGAACAGAAACGGCAGGGCCCCTACTGATAAAATCAGCAGACTAAGAAACTGAGATAAAGAGACAGACCGATGCCTAGGTCCCCAGCACCTTCTATGCTTTACCTGAGGGGTCTCTTACAACCTGGCTACTCAAAGTGTGACTTGAGGGTGGACTGTCAGCATCAGGGCTTCCCAGGAGTTCCTGAGAAAGACATCTTAGCCCGCCTCCAGACCCCGGGGTCACACTGTGCTTATGAATAAGCCCCCTGGGATTCCTGTTCCCAGAAGTGAGTCTCAGCCTCACTTGGTCCACACAGTAAGGCTGGACTTGATCCCTAACTCCCTGTGGCCCCGAAAGCTGGCCCAGCCAGCTTTGCAGCTGTACGATCTGTGCTGTCGCTGAGGGCCTGCATTCCAGAGGCTCCAAGCTTGGTTGGTGTGACCCTCTGCCATGGTGCTATTGAACTTCATAATAACTTCTGAGTCCTGCTTTTTCAGGCTGCACTCAGTCCCACAAATTAGGTGGCCCTGATGCCTGGAGCGCTGGGACCCTCAAGGACAAGGGCATAGATCTGCCTGCTTTCCTACCTTCCTTTCCCAAGTTGGATGCCACCTTTCTGCCACACACACATACACAGTCCTGGTCCTGACTGCAGGTCTGGCTACAGCTGAATAAAGTGCCATTTAGCAGGCACTTAGTCCACCGCCTGACCTGAGGGGTTTGTCTTCCTGGAGGAGAGGTGGCTGGACCCATGCCTGAATCCTCACACTTCACTCATCACTGCGGTGACCATTTATTGAGCATTTAAATGTGCTAGATACTGTGCGCTATTTTTAACTTGCCTAATCACATTGCATTCTTTCACTAAGCATGGTATGCATTATTCTTCTGTTTAGCAGAGAAAAACACTCAGAAAGCTTAAATAATGTGCCTAAAATCAAATAACAGTCAGAAGTAAAACCAGAATAAAAAGAGTTTATTTGAACCCGTGGTCCATGAACTACCTGCCTCATTGAATGGGGATCTAAATTCTGTTCCCTCCCACCATTCCACCTTCCCCAGGGGCCACACACTGTGCTCACTTGCCTGTCCTCCCCGCCCCATTCCTCTAGAAATCACTCTCCCAGTGTCAATGAGGGGCACATCTGACTGCAAATACATGAAGGGTCTGTGCATTCTGGTTTTGCACCTGTGAACACAAATTCGTCACAAACTTGGTGTCTTAAGACAAGAGAAATTTATAGTTTCACAGGTTGGGATTCCAAAAGTCAAAAATCACTATAGCAGCACTGGAATGATGGTATCTGCAGTGCTCTATTTTTTCCCCAGAGACTTGGGGAGAATCCATTTCTTCTGTTTCCAGTGTCCGGTGGTGCCAGCATGGACTAGCAGCCCCAGCACTCCGGTCCATGAGGTTAGCATCTTCAAGTCTCTCTGCTCCATCATCACATGGCCTTCTCCTCTGTATGTGGAGTCCCCTTCTGTTTCCCTCTTATGAGGGTATGTGTGAGGGCATTTAGGCCCACCCAGGTAATGCAGGATTGTGTCTCCATCTCAAGATCCTTAATTTAATCATATCTGCAAAGACTCTTTTCTCCATATAAGGTAACATTCACCGGTTCTGGGGATTAGGAAGTGAATATCTTTAGGAGGTTGTTTTTTCAGCTTACGAAAGTCTGCACACAGGTCAATAACTGGAGGAATTAGATGGAAAATGAAAGGCTTCCTGGCTCTATTCCCATAGGGTTACACATCTAAGTCGCTCCAAGCACCACAGCCCTCCCAGGAGAACTAATTCCCTGAACTTCAGCGTCATTCAGAGGAAGGAAGGTCTGGGGAGAAGGTGACAGGGAACCCCAGGTTAAACCCTAGAATGGACAAGCCCGAAGCTCTTCCAGGGAAGAACAGGACTGAAACAGAAGCTGTGCTGGGGAGCATCTCCTCATTCTCCTCTCACAGACTGTTGGGGGTTTTTGTTGTTTTTTTTTTCCCCAGCTTTGCAGATAAAATATGTGTGAAAGTCATAAAATCTGTTAAGAATTCTACTCTGGGACCATCATGTTTTCCAACACTGGCTAATAAACACACTTCTTCCAACTCCCTTTGCTGCTTGCATTCTTTTATACACTCTTCTGACTCAGCTGGAAGCTTTCTACGTATGCTCCTCCCCACCCCCTGGTCCCCATGCCCCTGCTCACAGTCTTTATCCTTCCATGTTGGGTAAATCAGTCCCAACCAGGGAGACCCTGAGAAGTGACATCCAATCACACTCAAAGGGTGGAAGGTTTAGGAACTGTCTCCCAGAGGATGGGGAGAGGAGAGGCTGACTTGAAAGCAGACATCGGGACAAGGCACTTTCCCTCGGGAAAAGTCTCCACTCAGACCCACATCCCTGCCGAGTGGGCTCTTCTGATCTGCATCTTGCACCTGCTGGGGCGTTTTCAAAGGTGGGGCCTTTTGGGGAACACACACACATGAGGAGCTGGGAACCGAGACAAGCTGTAGAATGAGCTGTGTTGCACTACCTGTGTGCACACATCCAGAGGCTGGCGATGGAACGTCCATGGGGTTGAGTTTCTGTTGAACTGCTTCCTGCCTACAATATATAGTTCCTTTCCTCCCCAAACTCAGGCTTCCCTGGAAGAACCTGGATTCTGGGCATGTGGAATTCTAGAGAAGAGTATGAATTTCCTACAAAGTAGGCTGGGAAAGCCTGGGGTGAGAGTCTGCCTCCAAAAGGCTCCTGGGAGCCCATTGCCTTTACTCCACTGGGGCTGGCCCTGGTGCCATTCTCTAAGTCATTTTTCAGGTCTGTTAGCAGCAGGAAAGACAAGCTTTCATTCTGTCCTTTCCCCGAGGCAGCAAACCACTTCCTTTCACACTGCTATTCTTAAACATCCCCAGAGCGAAGCTATCCTAAGAATTTGAGTCACATGTACATGAAAGCATGGACAAATGTGGAAAATAAGTACATCTTTCCAGCACCTTCCATCTCAGTGAGTGGCCCCACTCTCCGTCTCATTGTATGAGCCAATATCGGGGTGTCTCCTCCAGCCCCCTTCTGCTGCAGTATCACCACACACTGTCGGCCTCACCTCCCTAAAAGCACTCCAGTCTTGCCTTCCACTTCCCTCTCTCTTCACTGCCCCCTCCTTCCAGCTGCCGTGCTCTCTCCGCTGGGCCCTGCAGTGGCCTCTAAATTTGTCTCATCCATTCCTGCCCCCTTCCAATCTGTTCTCCATTCTGCAAACAGAATGGTCTTTTAAAAATACAATTCTGATCATGTGTTTCTTGTCCTTAAATTCCTTCAGTGTCTCCTTACCTACTGTGCTCCAGAAGAAGAAGACATTTCTCAGTGGGGCCAGCACAGCCCAGCACAGACCCACGTGGCCTCTGTGCACCGCGCCTCAGTAGCCCGGTTCCAGCCAGACTGGCCTCCTCTCACCACCTTCCCAGGGCCTCCCTGGGCTATGGCTTCCCCTTTGCCCACTTAGCATCTGCTGTGATTGGCATTCCACCTGTCGGACCTGCAGTCAGACAGGCAGGCTTATAAAGACCCAGCTTCAGCAATTCCTAGTCTTCTTTTTTTTACTGTGTGGCTTTGGGCAATTTACCGGCGCCCTCCGCATCTCAGTCTCCATTCTGTAAAATAGAGGCAATGATAGTACCTGAGGGTGCAGGAGTCAATGAGCCCATGCAATAGAGCACCTGGTATAGGCACATAGTCAGTGCTCAGAAATGCTAGTTGTCAACCTAACTCATCATCCCCAGGGAGGTCACCCCGGTGGGCCCCTCTTCCATGAAGTCAGGGATCCTCCTGTCCCTTCTTTCCTTTCATGGCGTGTGTCAAAGTAGGCTGTCTGCCATCTGCACTTAGTCATAAGCCCTGCTCAGGGCAGAAATGCTGCCTGTTTACTCGACACACTATCCCCAGAGCTGAGCACAGTCTTTCAAAATAAATGTTTCCTTTTCTGGTGCTGTCACGTATGGGTATGAGAGATGACACAGGCTTCCTGTCCCTATTTGTGAAGTTGGAATGGTGGGCAGCAAGAGGTGCGTCCCAGGGAGGCCTCCTAGTGACTGACCTCATCTGAAAGTTCACTCAGCTCTAATTGCTCTGAAGAGAGACACTAAATTAGCCCAGTGACCCTTGGATGCTACACAGCCCCATTCGGTGCCCTCCCTACTGGCCTGTGCACTTCCAATTGCAGTCCATGCCACTGCAGTGACTCATGGAAGGTAGCCCTTCCCACCGCATGAACTTTCCAGCCTGATAAGATGCACCCCGCTCAGTTGGCCTCGCCACACAGGTGTGTCATTTTGAGTTCCAGTTCTCCATTACAGAGTACATACACTCAGTGTAAGCACTCCTCTGGCTCTAAACCAGTTCTCTGAGCACTTTGCCCCAGGCTCTCTGACTCCCTGACTTGTTTTACTCAGTAGCATGTATTCAGTGCTCCTTCCTTCTGGGAAAAACTGCCCCACCGCTACACTGATGCCAGTTCCAGGTAACACGGGCTCCTAGTCAACACACAGCTGATTCCCTGCAGGTGGACTCCGCACCCAGGCTGGGTCTCGAGTCACAAAGACAGAATCAACTGTATGGTAGGAGTTGTCATAACTACAGATTAGGAGAATCACAGGGCCCGGCTGCACCAATGCCTACAGGGACACCTAGCAGGTGAATTTTCGGAGCGCAGCCGCATGCCTTGGAGAAGGAACTGGTCTGCAGAGAGGATGCTGGTGCAGAGAGAGGCACGTGACACAAGACAGAGACAAAGGAGTCACCCAACGACTTTCACTTCTTGTGGAGCTCAGTTGTAATTCCTCTCATGAGATGTCTGGAAATTCCCCAGTGTCCCCTCACTTCAGTGGGGTTCACTTTCTATTCCTGGTCACTGAATGATGGCTGACCAAGAAGTTTTTCCACATTGAATGTCCATTGAACAAAATCTCCACCAATAAGACTACCTTGTTCATAACAGTTTTATACTTTCCAAAGACCTCTGACTTGTCCCATTTTAAAGCCCACAGACCAGCGAGGTCAATGCTGCATAAACAATTTTCTTTGCACAAACGAGGAGACCAAGATCCGGAGAGGGAAACAGGCTCACTCAAGATCACTCAGTGATTCAGTTGAGAAACAAACTCCTGCCTGCTCGAGCCACAGAACATCTCCAGAAGTTCCATCAGGAGGCCCTTTGCCTCCCATGGCACTGGCACTTCCCCTCTCCAGGTCAAGGCTCTGAGAAGTCAGACTGCGAACTCTCCTATGGGCAGTCTTGGTCACGGGCCTGTTATGTGTTCCAGATGTTAACAATAAAGAGAGGATGGAGCGCACAGCACACAGGGGAAAGTTATGCAGACACTTCTTCCATGAAACAAGACAACAGCCACAGGCCCAGAGAACACAACCAAGCTCCCAGGTATGACTGTCCAGTGCTGGGATTGGGTGAACACCATAGGCAAGGAGATGCCTTTCTAAAGCAGGGATGGGGACTTGAATGACTAAGGGACATCTGTAGGTGGTTGGTCCAGTACTCTGGACATGAGCTGTCAGAGATGCCCTGGTTATGAGTAGCCTGGAAGAGGTAAGCACAGGTGAGAGAGATATCACCCAAGTATCTCCCTGAAAATCAAAGAGCCTAGAGAGGATAGTGAGGAAATTTTCTGATAATTACTCAAAACCCTTCTTGTTCTGTTGAACACTGTTCTGGAGAAAAATTAAAGATACAGCATTTTAAAGATGCCATTCCTATAAGCAGAAAGTCCTGTATCTTCAACAGATGTTTGCGCAATAGCAACAAATGAAGTCTTAGTTATCTCTTTAGCCCCACTGTTAGGTTCAAGCACGGCACCAAGCAGGCTCTTAACAGAAACAACCAAGTGCTTATTCTGAGCTCGACAGGTTTAATTTTAAATGTACTCATGATCCCATTTTACAGATGAGGAGCTGAAGCTTCAGAATCCCAGGTCTCAGAGATACGGTGCAGTAAGCTCAGAGTTTAAATCCAGGCAGTCTGACGCCAAACTCTTGGATTAACCTTTGAGGTATATTTAATGTTCCTTAGACAGAAATAATGCAGACTGCTAAGCGTCTGTATAATTTCTGGAGGCCCAGGAATTTAGGAGGGGAATCAGACACTATGCAGCATATGGATACCAACTTAGCTAAGAGTTTTAATTTATCTGCCCTTGTTGAGGTGCCTGAAAAATGTGTTCACCAGGGTCTGAACCTGTTTGTGGCTGCCCTGTCTATGGGGGATTGGGGTTTGAAAGAGCAAAAGACAGAGACAGGTGAACCTAGGTATGTGCCTTGGCCATCTTTCCTTCTCTGGGTTTCCATTTCCCTACCATAAAACACGGGTAGATGAGATGGCCTTACAGGTGTCCTTTAATATTTTCTTTTTCCAGATGATTCTCACAGTCATCTGAATTCTACCCACAGAGGAGAAGGCTATTTAAGCTTCAGGTTAAATAATTCAGCA
This sequence comes from Solenodon paradoxus, assembly GCA_004363575.1. Lineage (NCBI taxonomy): Eukaryota > Metazoa > Chordata > Mammalia > Eulipotyphla > Solenodontidae > Solenodon > Solenodon paradoxus. The sequence continues at coordinate 46,440 of RJWH01000652.1, forward strand.
GCTGGCACATGGGTGGCCCTCAGTAAATGTCCCGGTGTAATTGAAGAGGAGCCTCAGGCATTTGGACTTTCTCATCATATCAGTGTCTATCCCATAATTTCCTAACACTCAATGAGCCATGTGGACTATAGTAAAGCCTGTGGTTTATGAAAAAGATTTCAGGGCTCAAATCTCAACCCGGGGGCATGAGAGGAAGATTCCAGAATGTCATTGAAGTTGACAAGAGACAGCACAAAAAAAAAGAAAATGAGACCATTCTCATTCATGTAGATAGATTAGGAAAATTCTTGACAAAAATGTAGGCAAATTGAATTCAGCAGTATATTAAAAGAATAATTTACCATAACCAAGTAGGATTTACCCAAAGAATATGAAGTTGTTTTAATATTGATAAATCAGTTTCTGGAACACATCAGTGAGTCAAATAACAGAAATTGTATGATTATTTCAATAGGGGCAAAAAAACATTTATGAAGATTAATGATCAATTCCTAAAGGAGATAGTCTTCAAAATACTAGGAATGGATGGCACAAGTGGACATGTGGGAATTTAGGGGATTAGAAGGTGGTCCAGATCTGAATCTCTTCCCCATGTCTGAGAAATGCCCCACTTTCTGAGTTGTGGTGGGAAGTAGGGCACCTCCTGCCCCACCCCAACCTTGATCGAGATGGAAAACATGCCAGATGTTCTTCTGGGCATGGGTCCTACCCTGACAGCAACAGAGAGGCACTTGGCCCAAGTTCAGATCATGGAGCAAAAAAGCCAGGCAGCAGGGAATTTTTTCCAAGTTTTCTTGAGTGCAGAGAATCTTTTATGGTGGTTCCAGTAATAGCAACAACATTTGTTTGCAGAAACATCAGTGTCAGAAGTGCATCTGGGGTCCAGGGGCCAGCATGTCGGTGTTTCAGTCCTGGCAGCTCACATTCAAAGATGGCTTTTGGACCAAGCCACCAACTACCCAGGATCCTTTTGTTTCTGACCTTCTGGCGGTTCTCCTAGCTGTCAAGTTTCCTGCCAAAAAATTCCTTGTCTTCTTAAATCATCCAGAGTGGGTGTCTGTTATTGTAGCCATAAAATCTTAATCACACAGAAGGGTATTTCGTTAACTTAATGAAGAATATTCTTTTTTTCCCCCAACCTGTGGTCGAAATAATACATAAATTACATTCCTATTAAAACAAAGAGCATAAGGGAGAAAAAAAAGGGAATACTGGTAAACCTACTGTGCTATATGTAAATGCAAAAATACTATTATGTATACCCTGAAACAAGTTAATGTCAAAATGCAATACCCTTTCAATTAAAAAAATAAATTAAAGATAAATAAAATAAAGATCAAGACAAGGATTATAGCTAATACCACAAATATTTTTGACCTATGCATGACATCATTTTTAAAAGTCAACTTTTTTGATGTGCAACTTAAAAACACTAAAATTTGCCCTATTAAAGTGTACAACTTGATGAGTTTTAGCAAATATATGCTGTCATTTAAATTCCACAAATTCGATATATAAACTATTTTCATCACCCCAAGGAATTTCCTCAAGTTCCTTTAGCGTTAACTCCCTCCCCAACTCCAGTCCTGGCAACCACTGATCTAATTTCTGTCCCTGTTATTTGGCCTCCTCCAGAATGTGATATAATAAAACATACAGTGTCCTTGGGTGTCCTGTTTCTTTCACTTACAGTACTGATTTTGAGGTTCATCTGTGTTGTTGCCTGAGTGAGATTTCACTGTGTAAATGTACCAACATTTGTTTATCCACTCAATGACTGATGGGCAGTCGGGATGCTAGCTTCAGATTCAGACTATTGTGAATAACATTTCTATCAACATACATGCAAAGGTTTTCGAATAAACAGATATGTGAATTTTTGTTGGCTAAATAGCTAAGACTAGAAACGCTGAGTCATCTGACATACATATTGGCCTTTGTAAGAAATTGCCAAGCTGTTTTCCAAAGTGACGTGCTGTTGTGTGACCCTAACCCTCTGAGACTTGCTTATATTCTGTATCCTCACCAGCACTAGGTATTGTCGATCTTTTCGTTTCAGCTGTCCAACGGGTACAGTAAAATTTACTTTGATTTTAATTTTTATATACCTAATAAAGAGTATCATGTCATGGGTCTTTTGCCACTGATATAACATTTTTGGTGAAGTATCCAAACTATTCGCCTATTTGTGTGTGTGTGTATAGTTGTTTATCTTATTATTGAGCCGTGAAAGTTCTGTCTGTCCACTGAATACAAGTTTTTTTATCAGGTTTGTGTTTTGAAAATATTTTCTCCCAGTTTGGCTTGCCTTTCTGGTTTTTTTTTTTTTTTTTTTTTTTTTTAAGAGTACCTTTGAAAGCTCCAGAGAAAAACCCATAGAATGAAAGAGCACAATAGAGGGTTTCAACAGTAAACGGGGAAAAGCTTCCAATCGAATCAGTGAGCTAGAAGGTGGGACAGTGGAAAACATCCAAGCAGATCAGAAAAGAAAAAAAAAAAAAAAAGAATGAAAAGAAATGAAGCTAGCATAAGAGACTGATAGAATAACATCAAGAGAAATAACATTCACATCATAGGGATTCTAGAAGAAGAGAGAAGGAGGCAGAAACCTTAACAAAAGAAACAATAGTTGAGAATTTCCCTAATCTAGGAAAGGAAACAGACACCCAGATTCATGAAAATCAAAGTGCTACAATGAAACAATCAAAACTCAGACACACACCAAGACACATTGCAATTAAACTGAAAAAAAGTCAAAGAGAGAATCTTAAAAGCAGCTAGCAAAAAATGAGTTACATACAAGGAAAACCCCGTAAGATTGTCTGCAGATTTCTCAGTAGAAACTTTACAGGCCAGGAAGGAATGGCATAGTATATTCAAAGTGCTGAAAGAAAAAAATTTCCAACCAAGGATATTCTATCCCACTAGGCTTGATGAAGTGATAGAGTTTTCCAGAAAAACAAGGTATAGTAATTCATCACAACTAAATCAGTCTTGTATGAAATATTAAAGGAATTTCTATAAAATTAAGAAAACCCATTTTAGAAGCAGCAAGACATCAAAAACAAAAAAGCAGGGTGGGGGCGGGGGATAAAAGTTATCAGTTAGAATGATCTTGAGATTAAATTGCTTTCAATTTAAAATACATTACAAGCAAAACAACAATGAGATATCATCTCGCACCTGTGAGAATAGCTATTATCCAAAAGACTGGAAATAAGTGTTGTTGAGGATGCAAAGAAAAGGAAACTCATGCATTATTGGTGGAGTTTAAACTACAGCAAGCATTATGGAAGTAGTATGAAGATTCAGGTGAAGGTTCATCAAAAAATTGAAAATACAAACTCTATTATTCCATTTTTGGGTATTTATCCAAAAAATACAAAAACACTAATTTGAAGAGATAGAGGCACCTTTATGTTTATTGCAGCATTATTTAAATTATCCAAGAGCTGGAAAACAACCTAAGTGCCCACTGATGATAGATGCATGGATAAAGAAAATGTCACACACACACACACGCACACACACACACACACACACACACAGAAATAAAACACAGCTATTAAAAAAAAAGATGAAATCCTGCCATTTGGAACAGGTTGGATTGACCTAGAGGGAATTATGCTTAGTAAAATAAGTTAGAAGGAGAAAGTCAAGTTTCATTCATGTGTGGTATATAGAGAAATCAAACAAATAAGTGAACAAAAGCAAATGAAAATATTTGGAATAAATTAGTAGTAACTAGAAGCAAAGGGAGAAGGGGCAAGTTGGGTAAAAGGGGTCACCTGTAAGGTGAAGAACAGAACTGGCCTGTCAGGGGTGAACTCAATGCACTGTATACAGAAACTGATGTGTTGACTTACAATGATTTACACCTTGAACCTGTATAGTGTTATATAATTCAATGTCCCTTCAATATATTTTTAATCAAAATAAATAAACAAAGCAATTACTAGCATTGCTGAAGTAAATTCTTACATGATACTAAAAATAATGTCATTCAATAAGCTAAATTTTGATTTTGGTGAAGTCCAATTATTACTTTTATCACCTTTTTTCTTTTACTATTGATGTTTCTTATGTCCTATCTAAGAAATGAATGCCTAACACAAAGACACAGATTTTTTTCCCCCAATTCTTTCTTCTAAAACTTTTTAATTTTAGTGCTTACATTTTGAGTCTATCATTAATTTGGAGTTAATTTTTGTACATAGCATGAGAAGAGGCTCGATGTTCATATACTACATAGGAATGTAAAAGTTTACAGACTACTCTTGCTATGTAACAGTATAGTATAAGTTCTGGCTGTCATAATGAAATACAAAACATTGAGAATTGTCACTATTAGAAAGGAGGATGAAAAACTTTATTTTGTAGAGTCATTATTAGAACACAAAGAACACAAGAGAATCCATTGAAAACATATAGAAATATGGTGAAGTCAATAAAAGATTCGTTATAGAATAAACATGCAAAAATCAATATCTTTTCTATATAATAAGAGCAATCATTTAAAGGATATAATAGAAAAATAAACAATCCCATGTGTGATAGCAGCAAAAGACAAATGTCTGCAAGTAATCTTAACAAAGAAAGTGCAATGTCTATATAATGCAGTTCTGAGTTTTACTGAGGACATAAAAGAAGATAACTAAATATAGGTATGTCTATGCTTTAGATGGAAAAGTCAATACTATAAAAATGTGCTTTTTTCAAAATAAATTTGTAATAGCAGAGGTTTTTTGAAACACTACAAATTGATTGTAAAATTCATCTGGAAGAGTGAGCAGGAAAGAACAGCTTAAAAATGTGTTGAAGAGCAGAACCTGTCCTATTTTATCATGACATTTTATAAAGATATTTTAGTGATGTTTTATAATGATATCATTAAAATATTGTGTTAAAGGTCCTAAATCAAATAAATAGAGGGATCAGAAAGCCAGAAGAGGATAAATTCATCTGAAATAGAAACTGCTATGAATTAAAACTTCATGTTCGGTAACTGAATCATTTGTCAGTTGGGATCAAGTATACAAGACAGGAAGGAGACGACTTAGAGGTGATGCAAAGAGTCCAAGAGAAACATGGTGACCAGCAGTACACTCTCTGGGAGCAGCACCTCACAGGCTGGTGGGTGGGTTGACAGCATGCTGTGGCCCCAAAGCTGAGCATCCTGTCAACATGTACAGGAAAAAGGCCCACATTTATTTCCAAAGATCAGGCAACAAGGATGAATTTGGAGCTAGAGGCAAGATATCCTTTCAAACTGTTAAGGTCTCAGCTCTGGACACATTTGCTAATATCCTAGTGACCAAAGCAACTCACCCAGCCACTTTACAAAAGAAGTGGGAGAGAAGTGAATATTTTCCAAACAAGAATCCAATCACAGAGGTAGTGCTAGCAGGATGTCCTGATGGATTGACATGGTAAATATATGGGGTGACGTTTAGAGTTTATATGTGAGCAGCTGGGAGCCTGATAATGTTATTTTACTGATAAATAGGAAGGACGGGAAGAAGAACAGATTTGCTGGGTAAAATCAAGAGTTCTGTTTGGGACTTGTTAAATATTGACTCTAAGAGGAAAGGCATAGAAGCATCTAGGCATAAGACTAGAGCTAAAGAGAAAGGCCATCTCTAGAGACAGAAGCAGTGTATAGACAGTGTTTTATGTGGCGGATCTGCTTGAGGTCCCTGAGAAAGAGTGCAGCTGGACCAGAGGAACTCTGCAGGGAGGAGCCCTGGTACTTGAATATTTAGGAACAGGGAGGGAGAAAGATTCAGTTAAGAGACTGCAAAGGAGTCACTGTTTTTGTGGAAGAAAATCGGAAGGGTAGGATGTCACAGGAGCCAGGAGATATAGGTGTCTGAAGAAAGGAGTGTGAAACCCAAGAAAATGTTGCTGGAATTTGAATAAGATGAGAACAGGGATAGCAGTTGGTGACCTTGACGAGAGCTGTTTAGGGGACCCATGCTAGAAAGAAGCACTGAGCTAGGGGCTGCAGATAAGATGAATAAGATACATTCCTTGCCCTTTAGAAAATCACAGTCTGGTGAGGAAGGGAAACATGCAAATAAATCATTGCAATACAGTGTGATAAATCTTAGAATAGAATAACATTTTCCTAAACGTGTTCTGCTGAACACTGTTTGAGGAAGATGTTATTCAGGGTTTTAAAACCAAAGCATTCCAAGACCCAACGACAGCAGAAATACTGCAGACTGAACCTCATTGCAGGCTGTATCTTCAACTACAGGCTCTGAGCATTAGGTTCTGGGGTTAAGAAGCAGTGGTTAAGTCTCCCGCCTCACGTAGGCACAGACACATACATCCCAAGGCCCCAGGTTCTTGTCCTGCAGCCAGGGCAAGGACAACCAAGATCAACAACTAAATAAAATAAATAATGCTTCCTTCTCTCTCTTCCTGCCTGCTTGTTAGCCTTCATTCCTGCCTGCACTTTTCATTTTAAAAAAAGAGAGAAAGATGTGAATTTAAGTCCTGTCTACACCCCCAGAACTTGTCTAGCACCCCACCAAAAATTAAGGAAAACCAATACCAGCTACACAGTAGAGAGTCAGCAGGAAGAAGGGAACAGGCAGCCCTGAAAGCTGCCTCTCCACAGGCATGCTGTGCAGAACTTCTCTGCCCTGCCCCAGATCCTGTGGAGAAGCTGCAGGCCAGATGGGAACAATTGTCTCAGATCCCGCAGGAGGCCCTGTACCACAGGGCACAGTGTCTATGACCTCTGGACGGAGCCCATGGACCTGCATTACTGGAGAAACACGTAGGCATTGCAGCACAGTTGAGAGGTCTGTTTTCTGATTAATTTGACAATTTCCCTAGAGGTAGAAAAATCAGGGAAAATTAAATCACCAGCTGGCTCCTGAGTTTCAGATCTTGCTCAATTTTTCCCTGAGAGCTAAGGCAAGGAAGGTAGCAGAGACCCAATTAGTAATTTGTTGCACAAAACACAGGTGCTAAAGAAAAACTGAGTCCTTACTACATAGCTCTGGGATCTCCCAGTGCCCTACCTGGGACCCCGAGAGAGTAGAAGGGGAGTGAGGGAGCAGGATTCTCATCATGCTTACTGATGGGGCACAAGGGGGCTCCCTGAACTGCGAGGGCTGGAAGTCGCAGGGGGCAGGTTTTGATGACAGAGGCCAGGGCAAGCTCAGGAGCAGCTTGAGCAGGTGCCAAAACCTGGTGGGTGGGCCATGGCCACAGGAGTCCAGAGAACTGAACATACTTCGGAGACACTGCTGAGAGATGGCTCATGGCCCCAACCCTTGTTGAGGGATAAAGCAAGTGGCAGTCACCCTGGGAGAGCTTTGGGCAGGGAGACTTGAGGGTGAAGGACCTGATTCAGACAGGAAAACTGAGCCAGAAGTCCAGACCTGTGGACTAGTATCCTAGGTGACCAAGCTCTTCAGATATATAAAGTGTGTAAGGGGCAATATCGTGCTTCATTATTCTTCTCGACATTCCACAGACCTCTTCTGAACTGATTCTTTGGTTTAAAGTGTTTTGAAGACTCATCATGATGGCCTGGTGGATAAAGTCCAGCGCGGGTAGTTTGCATACCTCCCAGGGACCCAGGTTCATGACACGGGGCCAAGGGAACAACCAAGATGAACCAAATAAAATAAATAAATGCTTCTTCCTCTTCTCTCTTCTTGCCTGCCTTCATTTCTGCCTGAAACTTTCCTTTAAAACAAAAGTGTTATGTAAATCATCTCTTTAAGAGGTCAGGCATAAAAACTCTTAGAGTTGTTTTTGCTGCAAAGAATCATATGCCACCCTGACTCAAAACAGAGATGAAGTTGATCGCAGTGACGCCGAGACCTCAAACTAAGGAAGCACAGCCAGGCCCCACAGGGTGAGACCTGGGAACATTTCAGTCTTTCTAAGGCCACATGTCTCTCTAATTGTTTTCACTTGATTCCCTTCTTGATCAAGATATCCAAGTTTCCTCTTCTTACATGTATGTCTTACCATGGCAGCCATCAATCCTGATGATAAGTAACTTTTATCTAAAGAGAATACTATCGACTAGCTGCCTCCCTCAGGCAACTTCATCCACATTCTTTAGGACTTGTTTGACCATTGACACATCAGTGAGTCATTGACTAGTACGTGGTGGTGGATTATTACTCAATACTCAACAGGACATTAACCAGAAAATAGATCAACTATTCGCCAATGAATGCCAAGGACAGTGGAGTCACAGGGTATTTACACTGTCCCATCCAGGGGATGTAGGCAGGGCAGATCTGAAAGCCCAGAGAGGATAGCATTGTATCAATGATTACCAAAAATGCAGACATGTTGAAAGAATACATAGCAAAGTTGGTATGGTGGCTTGAATAATGCTCCTTCAAAGAGGTTTACGTCTTGATCCCTGTAACCTATGAATATTACCTTTCATTCACATGACAAAAGGGACTTTGTAGGCATAATTAGGGTAAGGATCCTGGACTGGGGACATTGTGCTATGTTATCCCAGCATAATGGAAGGAGAATCAAAGACACAGTAATAAGAGATGAAAACAACAGAAACAAGAAATCCAAGAAAAGACCAGAAGCAAAGAAATATTGGTAGCCTCAAATCTAAAAAAGGATGAAAAGGCTGAGAGATGGATTCTCTACTAAAGCCTCCAGAAGATACACAGCCCCATTTTGATTTTATACTTTGGACCCCTAAAACTGTAAGAGAATAAATTTGTATTATTTTAAACCTGTAAATTGTGCTACTCTGTTACAGTAAGCAGAAATAGGAAACTACTAGAGTAGGTAGCCAGGGAATATCACCACCTATTCTACAAGGCTTTGGGGACAGGGCTTCCCACAGAGAATCAGAACTATAACTAGCCCTCACTCAAGATGCCACTTGAATTCAAGCAGACGCCCCTCCATTGTGTATAACTTGCATTTCCTCTTTCTGAAAGTGTAGGTCTAATTGAGTTGGTTCATCCAATATGCAGAATTCCTATTGAATAGGAATGGCGAATGGCAGACCCTGAGGGATTCCAAGGCAGTATCACTTCATGGGGGGGTGACTTCCCTCCAGTCTAATCAGTATGGGCAGGCATCAAGGCTGCTGTCAATCAGCACACATTTACACAAAAGATTGTCAAGGAAAGAACAAGGTTGGGCTGTTTGTGGAGCCAGCTGAGGACAGCTCCTGCACCCTATAGAGTCAAACGTGAAAACATTTAGGAGACAATCTTGAGGTTTTAAGAGAAGAGATCTGTTCTGACGTTTCCTAACAACCTTTACACTACAGCTGGGACTGGCATCTTCAAATGCCATCTCTGAAGGCATTCCCACACAGGTCAGAGGTGTCCATTCCTCGTGCACTTCCCACCTTGCCCTTGGGAGGAGGGCAGTCTCTGTACTTACCCCTACAGCCATATTTTTAGGAGTTTTTAGAAAAAAAGAATGTGTGGAAGCCAATTTTAGGTTCTAGGCATGAAAAGAAATGCAGTGTATGAGCTTCTGAAAATCAGGAGGGCTTAAGAAATCAAAAAGATGTTTGAATTACTGCCTTTGGGGCTGGAAAAATCCCAAACAGTTAGAGGTGTAAAGGCACAGGTTCACAGCTTGATGGGTGTTGATATACCCCTAAAACCAGCCTCCATGCCCACTGTGGCCTGACCTCATTTCCAATTGCTGGGAAAAAAAAAACGCATATAATAAGTTCATTCTGAAGGCTCCTTTGATTCAGCGTAGATGAGCCCTTTTTCTATAGGACTTGTTTTATTTGTTACATTACTTTTTAGTTACTTGAGCTTTCTTTTTAGAAAATGCAACCTTCTTTTAAAACATTTGGCATCCCACACCAGGCTATCTAGAAATAAACTGGTGTTTTTTTCTGTGACATTTGTTAAAAGGTAAGGATTTTTTAAAACTCAGTATTTATCAAATTTTTGTATACTTTCAATGACTTGTCTCAAAACAGTTCCATCCACGTTCTTAATCCCGAACGCTTGTGTTTCCCTGTCCTTCTGATTAAATTAAAACCTTTAAAGTGTTTTGGTTTAAACTGTGCTAAAAGGGTCATATCTCTTCTGATTCCTTCAATAAAGATTAATGACTAACATGCATATAAATATAAAAATACACTCCTATAATAGATATCACTACCCAAGAAGACAAAGTTTATCACCATGTCCTACATTTTTTGCTAGAAAAAAAGCCTAATAACCTGGTTGCTAGCATGGACAAGTGCAGCCCCCACGGAGGGTCCTGGGGGCAGGATCCTAACCAATTTCATCCCATTCCCCGCCAAGAGAATGAGATGTCAGTACCGTGGGCCATGTCCTCCCTCCTGCCAGGTGTGACCTCCTTATGATGCCACAGGTCCATCGTGAAGATCCCAGGAGTGCTAGGGTGGCTCTGGAGAGAGCTGTAGAAAGTCTACAGAAGGTTGGGTGGGAAGAGGGGGTCAGCACCCAGGACGAAATGGGGACAGAGCTGGGCTCCCTGCAACTCTATCTCCCTGTCTCTATGTAGCTCACATTTTCCCACTTACTGGGTAGGGCACCGCCCCAGGCCTACAACATATTTTTAATAAAAAGATTGTATTTACTTAGAAGCATTCAATGTCAAGAGAATAGTTGCAACTTTTTTTGCCGTTATAGAGTGGTATTTGTTAAAAAACGATTATTTCGTGTAAGCCGCAGAGAGACAACTGAAGATGAAACATCCACCATCCTCATACAAAACCATTCGTGCTGTGCACCAGCAAGAGCCTGCTTTCAATTTCCACACCACTTCCAGCCCCACCTGTACCAGCCATGGCTAGCGGCTACTGAAAATGTCACCAGGACAGGGCTGTCCAAAGACACATTCTTTTGTGTTGACTCCACAAAAAAGACACTGCACAGTGCAAAAACAAATCTTCATAGCCTTACAGTTCAACTTTTTCTTTGAAAGGAGTGAATTGTGTACAAGGGGGTTAAAAGCTTTATAGCCAAGGGAAAAACTGTGCTGGAACCTACTTACTCATTTTCATCTTCCCCCTCTTCCTCATCCTCTTCATATTCCTCCTCTTCCTTTTTCTTGCTCTTTTCAACCCTGCCAACTCTTCATTTTGCAGGCTTCCCTTTAGTTCGATCTGCAGCAGTAAATATCCTTTCCACATTTCTCCTTTAGCTTAGCTGCCTTCTTTTTGTAAAACTGCCAGTCATCTGCACCGGTGTCCTTCCCCATCTCCCGCAGTTTCTTTGCAACTTCACCAATGTGCAGGACATTCTCCTTTGATTTTGGGGCGACCCTCAGAGCAAAACAAGAAAAGGGCCACAGAAGATCTCTTGGGTGCTTTGGGATCCTTGAAATTCTTTTTTGTGTCCTCTTTAGGAGGGATGTAAGTGTTCATTTCTCTTTCATAACGGGCGTCGTCCCCCTTTGCCATGTCTTCCGATTTTCCTTTCTCTTTAGCAGACATGGTCCTCCACCTCTCAGCACTTCTGAGAAAATGCTGAGAAGTTGACTGAAGCCTCCCGGTGCTTCTTGGGAAACTCATGGCAAGCTTGCACAAAGGATACGTGTGATGACGTCTTGCCTCTCAGCTTCTTAGCATCTCCTGTGCCCGTGTTGGATTAAGTGGGCTGGCTGGCTCTCACGTGCCCCAGAGCCGTCTCTATGGAGGTCATTGTTCTACTAGGACTCTCATCTACAGCATCTTGAAAACGACCTGGATAAACCCTGAGGCTGCCAGGAGAGCGGGAAGCTGTGTGCCACGAGGTCAGCACCTGAAAAATAACCAGGTATGCTTTGGAAAACCCAGTGTTGACACCTCACAGCCAGGCCTTCCAGCTGAGGCAGCTCTGTGATGGCAGCCCTTTGAGTGGGGGTCAATGTGCCAACAGTTGAGCCGAGGGCCCACTCCCCGTTAGATCTGGGTACATCACACCCATGGACACTGGACTTGAGCCTTCACCACCTCTCAGAGACTTTGCTGGGCCTCTCAATCATCTGGTTTAAGGAGCTGTCAGGAAACTACAAAGGGCTAAAGCTAATAACTGGGAGTAAACTGGTAATCAGTTTAAATGGTGCCCTCCGGAGGGCTTCCCTGAACACATCTGCTTCAAGAATCAGAAGAAAGGAATGCCAATGGTAGACAGAGAAGCAATGACAGTGAGCCCGCAGGACAGAGCCAGCCTGTTTCCCCTTAAATGAGAAGGCTTCGGGCCCTGCCTCCAAGTCTCCCGTGAGCACTAGAGCCCAGAGATGGGGGTTCAGTGTCTGCCTGGAGGAACTGTTTCCTGTAGGGACCTGCCAGCAGAGGGTTCACGGAACTCACACTGTAGGGTGGGCTCCAGGCCCCGACACCTCCACAGTCAGATGTCTGCCTGCTGTTTTTCAAAGTTTAAAGCTCCTCTTGAAAACCGCACATATTTTCCTCAGTAGCCGCCGTTCCCCTACCCGCAACTAAATGAAGCTACAAGCTTCATTTATATCAACTCAATATTTATACCAACTGTGATGATCTCTTCTGGATCAGAAACTTAGATTGGCAGTTACATATGGTTTAGATGAATAAAGCTGTGAAAACAAATTTATTATTATCTGCAAGGGAAGAGTATATAGTCATAGGATTTTCCAAAACATGGAGTTCAAGGGAAAAACACCACCAAAGGTAAGCGTAGTGATGGGAGGTCTGGAGGCACTAACCTAAGAACCCCAGGGGCAAGGGCTCAAGAAAGTTGGTGGATTGGATTCATTCTGTTAAAGAAAAAGTCATGCATCCATAGAAATAGAGAGGATTCAGAAGAGAATGCCAAGACATCACCTTGCTATGAGGTCCTGGGTAAGTCAGGTCCCTTGTGAATCTGTTTCTACTCCTATGCACTGAAGGGGTTGGACGTGGCTGATTCACTCTCCCAAGGTCAGGGCCCTGGACCTGAGTTGGGAGAGATGGTGTGCAGGGGACTGAGTAGGGTTCATGCCTGGAACCCAAGCCCATGACTTAAAATGGTATATAGGAGCTGATCAGTCAGGTTCTTAAGGAAGCAGCTGCTGAAAAGGAAACAGGTGTGTGGATACTTTCAGGGAGTGCTCTTAGGATCCTCACCTGAGGAAACTGGACAGAGGGAGGAGTTGAACTGTATGTGGAAGCCACAAAGTTCTCAGCATCCTGAAAAGAAGCGCTGAAACTTAGATGGCTCTGCAGAGGTACCGTGAAGTGGGCAAAGATTTGAACTTTTTAGTCTCCTGCATTGACTTACTACCGATGTACAGCCCTGGAAGAGGTGCCAATGGGCAAGGGAACTCTCTTCATGTCAAGGCAAGCTAGAGATAGAGCTGAGAGCTTGCTCAGGCCTAAGGGGTGGGGGATGGGCGCGCGAGCACCACAGCGCCCACTACAGGCATGATGCTGTAATACAAACACCATTTGCTAGGTGCTTAGACGGGAGCAGTCAGAGGGGAAGAGCCTTAAGTGAGGTGTCTCAGGGAGGAAGCTGGAAGAACACACCTGAGTGAGAAGGCAGTGATAGCCTGCAAGGTTGGCTTCCCCAGCTGGGTCTTGTCTGTAGCCACTGTGACAAGACACTTGGGTTAATGGGTGTCCACCAGGAGGAAGCTGATTAGGACCCTGACCATGCTCAGCCAGGCTCCACCACACTGAGCTTCTTTTTCAGTTCCTCTGAGGACCGAATGAGTTCCCAGTCTAGGCAGCAGTCACCTCGAGAGTGGGGAGAGTGGACATTCCTATGAAACTCCTCTCCACTGTCCTTCCTTTGCCCATCAGTCCTTGTCACTTCTCTTGTCCCTAGCATCAGCCCATCAGCCAGCCTGGCACCAGATAATAGATCAGAAAGAAGTCAGGATATTTTGGTAGGACTATGGAGGCCAACATGAACTTTGGAGTCTAAGCAGCAATGAGGTGCAGAGGAAAGACTGAAATATGATTCAGATAGACCTGACTTCAATTCCTAACCCTTCTTCCACTTCAAGGCTGTGTGACTTAAGCAAAGTGCTATACCTCTCTGAGCTTCAAGTTTCCACTAAAATTGGTGCCTACCTCTCAGTGTTTTAAGTCTTTAGGGTTATTCCAGCTGGTGTTTATTGCTACTTCTGACCTCTTTTGAACTCTGGCCCCTGGCTTGGAGCTAGGGTAGTGACACAGAGAGTTAACTCTGGCACTCCTTACGGAGCCCAAGACTCACTGTTTACAGTCTGTCTCTATCCCACTGTTCTCTGCCTTTTCCCAGGACAGTCCCACTTTTCCATCAGCTTTCGATCTCAGCACCTCGTGGCTCTCTCCTTTTCCATCTGACTGCCATGGAAGCCTATGTGAGTCCTGGCAGAAGAAATCAGCAAACCCTAAGCAGATATGTCTCAGCTCTGGAGTGAATGACAGGGCTAATCTGTCCCAACCAAAGTAAAGGTACCCTGCCATGCCAAAGGTGATTTCTAAACAGTGCTGGAGTGAAAAGTTTTCTACCTACAAAATAAAGGAAGCGTTCAACTCTCCTAGAGTGGAGCACATGCTTAAGACAGAATTTCGCTGCTATAATTTCTTGGGAATGATTGGAGGGAAAGCTGCCCCTTTTCTGTTGAAAGAAATGGACACTTTAGAGGGGTAAAGGAGAAAAAGGAGAAATCTTCAAGTCAATAATAGAAATGACTATATTAACTGCCTCTATTAAGGTAAATCTCCTGCTCAGAGATGGAAAGCCTTAGTGATGTGGCTTTGGCTCTGGATGAGGGTGGGGATGAGATAAATGACTCCAAAGTTATGGCTAAAGATGCTGTTGGAGAGGGGAGAAGTGTGGGACTAAATACAGGGGAAATGCGGTCTTAAGTGTGGTATGCAACCTCTAACATGGCCCCCGAGAGCCCCTTCTTCCTGGTGCTCACACCCTGTGTAACTCCCCTCACCACAAAGGGGTTGCGAATGATTAGTGTTGGGATATCACTTCTGACATTCGGTTACAAAAAGACTCTGGCTTTCATCTTGCTGACTCTGAGTTGCTCACTCTCTCTGAGGGAAGCCGGCTGCCATGTTGTGAGCTGCCCTATGGTGAGACCTTTATGGCCAGAAGTGCCCGTGGCCACATCCGGGGGAGAGGACTGGGGAGTGGCTCCCTCTCTAGCAGGGCTGTCAGGCGAGACTGCCACCGCTCTGCACTGACAGGGGTTGAAGGGGTCTCTTTGGGCAGAAAAGCAGAGGGTGTTGAGTCATGTCATTCATACACTTGACCTCGAACCTCAGATTTGTTCTGTGAAGTAGATGCTGGTATCTCCATGATGCAGCTAAGAAAGCCAACACTCAAAAGGTTCAAATTTGCTAAATGTCATATGACAAATGAAAGAAGAATGGGGATTTGAACCGAGGATAGACTAACACCTGAGTTCACACTCTGGTTATTGCAAACCAACCATACTTTGTTGGTTTTCCACATTTTTAGTGGAACTTGGAAATAAAAATGTATGGTCATTCAATTTTTTTCCAATAAAAACATGGAGACAGCAAGAACTAAGACCTAAGACTGGAACTTTGTCACCAAGGCCAAACCATCCCTGGACGGAACATTGACACCCTGTCCCCCACCTCCACCACCCAGACCAGTGTCCAAAGCTGCTCAGAGCCTGTGATATACCCTTGGGGCAAAATTTCCCACATGCAAAGTCATCTAGTTTATTTCTTAAAGAAACGAAGAACAATATCTGAATCCAGTGTCATGATGAGCCGAGTACCACTTCTGGAAACTGTGTATGTTTTAACTCATTTAAACAACTCAGCAAGGAAGGTACTGTTGTAATCATCTCATCTATAGATAGGGAAACTGAGGCACAGAGAAGTTAAATGAGTGGCTCTGAGCTACTCAGCTGTAAGAGAAAAGCCAGTATTTAAACCTAGACTTTCCATAATTTTTCGAGTTGAAACTGGGACCCATTGGAGTGGCAGCTGGTGAGGAAGTGGAGAGTGGGGGTGCTCAGGTGGGCACGGGACTAGAGCAGGGTTCGGGCGGGCATGGTGAAGGGGGCTGGCATGTTCAGGTGTGGGACAAGACCGGATGGGGTTAGGGGAGAGTGGTTTAAACACTGCTAAAGGGAAACAACCCCAGTCAAAATGGGACTTTGGGTAACCCTATTTAAACCTAGATCCTCTGACTCCAAAGTTTCATGAACGGTCCTTAGCAGAAATCTCTCTGGGTCCTGTGCTGTCGCTTTGGTTGGGTTTTCAATGTAGCTTTGAACTCAACTGACCTGGGTTCCAGGCCTCCAGCTTCTAGATTCAACCCAGATACCAAGATCCTCACCCCCTTAACCTTCTCTCTTCAGTTCCTGGCTCCCACTTCCCAGCAAGCCCCTTCCACCTTGACTTCATCCGCCCTGACACCTGAGGTACCCACACCTGCTCCCAGGCCTACACCTGTACCATGGCTCACATCTGCACCTTGGGCACATTTATACCCTGACCCACACCTGTAACCTAGCCCGCACCTGTGCCCTGGCCCCTAACTACTTTGTGGTTGCCACCTCACCATCCAGTCAACCTGGGGCTCTTCGCACACCAAGCTGCTCTATGGACACGACCAATCCCTAGGACCAGCTTCAGACCCAGAAAGCATGTCACTCAACAAGCCAGTAACAAGCTTGTTACCACTGAAAATTCCCAATTCTGAGGATACTATCAGAAGATGGATGTTTCCAGGAAAGGAAAATAGCAACTGGAGGCAGAAAGAGCATTACTGTGTGGATAAAAAGATGGCCAATGCAAATGAACCCGCAGAGCCAGGAACTTACATTAAGGTTACCGACAGATATGGTAGGAAGATAATAGAAGCAGTAATAGACCTCTAGGGCACAATGAAAAAGCAAATCTGCCCATGTTTATGCAGATAACAGAGCCTATTAAAGAGGCTGTAACATTGATCATGTGGGATCTCAATAGCCCTGCAATGAACTCAAACGAGAATTGTGGGGTGGCAGGGAGGCGGGGCACCAGAGCCGGCAGTGATCCTGCTCTCCTGCAGGAGACTTTGTTGAGCCATCAGGAGGATCATGGGCTATTTGGGGCAGTCATCCACAAAGCTGAATGTAATGAGGGATGAAGAGATGGGGCTAAAGTGCTAAAAGCAGCACTTTTAAACAAGTCTCATTTCAATTTAGTCTTCCCATCTGTGGTGATTTTAAAAATATAGTTTCCAAATTGCCTGTAGTATCTCGGGAGTGGGGTCTGTGGGCAGACACCTGCTCACCAGTGAGAATATGAAATGACATTTCTGAATGGGGTCTCTGTGTGTCCAACTGATCAGTAGAGGAAGCAGGCTTGTGGAATCCCAGAATAGCAGAGCAGTTGGTTAAACTGCCCACAGAAAGTGAGCGACGTACTCAAGGTCACACAACTGGGGAGAAGGAAGAGATGAGAAATCCACAGTTTCACTGCCCAAGGCTGCCGTATGCCCAGGGATGAGTAAAAAGAAGTTTCCAGAAAGTGTCTCCTTGAAAGAAATATAGGATAAGAGACCTCTGGTTGCCATGGAGAGAAACAAGGGAAAAAATGAACAAAGATGGATAAATTCTCTTCTGGCTTCTCTTCAGAAAAAAAGGTTAAATAATTATCATCCATCATTAGCTTAGAGAAAGCAAGAAGAACAAAGATTGTCATAACAAGATTATGTCAAGGCAAGATTAAGAAAGAAGTCAACCAACCAGTGGACTATGTGCCCCTCCCATTTATCACACTTGTAGATTCATCAAAGTCAGCAACAAGCATTGTGCCTATTTCAGGTGCTTTTTCTAGAACGTCTTCACTGTCTCTCTTCCCACTTTGCCTGCTCTTGTCTCCCTGGTTCCCAGACTTCTGCCTTGAGACCCAGTTTTGACATTTCTTCTGGCCTTTTCAGATCAATCACTTAATCCCCTCCTCTTGGACGTTGGTGTTCTGCATGGATGTAAGCGCCATCTTATTTTAACACCTCCTACTGTTTTACTGAAATGCCCTGCTCTAGCTGAAACCCACGAGACCACATGCTAGACACCTCCCGATTCTCTCAAGTAAAACAGAACGGAGACATTTTGCTTTGAACTCTAAGTTTCCACCTGGGGGTGAGAGATGAGGTTATGACGACTCTCCACATCCCATGTCTTGGGAATTTGGAGCTGTGGGGCAAAAAAGAACCCAAAACCCCAAAACACCAACAACCACAGCACTGACTAATGGGAGGGTCTCTGAGGAGAGGATCCTACCAATTCTCCTGCGTTTCTCCTTTAGCTCTACCTGGACTGAGTTCTCAGGCTTGGAGTTTTCAGAAGAGACAGAACTGACATGTGTTGTCAGAGTATTTTGGTTGTAAGTGACAGAAATCTAGTTCAAATTAGTCACAGCAAAAGGTGATTTGTTCAATATCACGTAACAGACCCTGATGAAGTTGATGTAGGCCTGCCAAAACCCGGGGTCAATTGAAATCAGCAAGAGCCTGCCTTTCCCTCTTTCTCTCAGCCTGGCTTCCATTAGATGATGACTTTATTCTGGGGGTTGACATTCTCCATATGACAGGAAAATGACTGCTGGCAGACTCCAGTCAGTCCTCAGCTAACTCTGCAAAAGGATGATTGACCCTGAGGGACTGTATGCCCACCCTGGACTGGTCGCATTGCCAGGATTCGTTACTTCAAACTGTGGTGTTGGGGTGGGTTAAGGAAAGGCACCATGATTAATGGCTCCAGTTGAGTCATGCTGAGACAGGGAGGGGTGGATCTCCAAAGGAAAGGAGATCATAAATTAAAAATAAGTTCTCCATAGGGTCTTCATTTCCATTTTTCTGGGACCAAAAAGAGCAATTACTCACCACATACCAGTGGACAGTGCCTCCATGGATTACACAGATCAGTGGCCACCCTTTGGTAAAAGTTTAATAGCCACATCTGCTTGGGCCTGTGCAAAGGTAAGCCCCAAATTTCTTTTATTCTTTGCTCATATGTTTGAAGGAAATAAGCTTGGGTATTAGTTCCAGAAGACCTGAAGAAGTAAGCTGAAGAGTGATTTTCATGATGATGACCTCAATGGGCAGCCACTTTGAATAGATCCATATGTCTCAGTGGGAATCTCAAGACAACCTCAGCAATACAATGGCAAGCCCTTCTTCTAGCCTGTGGATAAGAACTGGGTCACATTAACAGTAATACCTTGAATTTCACTGCCTTGTTACTTACTTCTGCTCACTCAACATTGCAATGCTGAGGTCCCCAAGTGATGTCATGGGCATGCTAGTACACTTGATGATTCCTGTGGGTTCCATGTGACTTCTCCATTCTCCATTTCCTGACAGGTCTTCTGATTTCCAGATCTTCCTGCTTCTTCTCCAGAGCGCCTGGAATTCACCAAGTACCGGAGTCCAGCTTGGTCCCAGGTAGAAGTGGATGCAGAAGCCAAAATTTGGGCTGTGGGTATTTATCATCCAAGGATTGGGGACTGCCCAGCAAAGACAGAATGTGTTTAAACTCATCTCAAAGAGGCACCCAGGATAGGTCTGCATATCTAGAAAGGGACAGTGTCTGCAACCCATGAGTCAGGAAAGACTCCGTTGGCTCCTTCCTCAAAACATGGACAGAAAACATTTCCCTGACCCCAAAGGGTGAGTATAGGCAGCCACTAAGTGAGGGTTTGGGCTACCTGGGACTGATAACCCATTTCGATCCCCATGATATAAGGTTGGAACCCAGGGCAGGACTAGGTAATAGAACAAGACAGTGTTAGGAACTTCTGGGCTCAGGAAAGTCTCAATCAACTCCTACTCCCAAACCAGAGCAGGGGAAATGTTGTTGAACCCTAAATTGTAGGCATCGGCAGCTATTTTATGGGAGGATCTGGAGCTACAGCTATTTCAGTCATCCTGATAAAGACGAATCAGAACCATTCAGAACTAGTTATTATGGGGTAATCCTTGTTGGGTAGAAAGAGTCTGAATGAGTCCTCTTTGGACACAGAAGTCCTGGGATGTGTCCATATGTGGTGCCTAGACCTACCCTGTGGACCAAATCCCTTTAGGGGGATTGTAATGGAGTTCGTCTCTCTAGGGAACTTCGTGACCCTCCTATAATGGCTGCCTAAACCTGCAATATAGGTTTTAGGCATTTCTCCTGCCCTTGTTGGCTGGAGGGAGCCTGACTGAAACTTCCCCGTCCCGAGAGGTCCCCAACTGAATCCTGTTCTAGATACCTAGTCCTGCCTTGGGTTCTGAATACCTTACCGGGAGGATTAAAATGAATTGTCTGTCCATAGTAGCCCTCGACTCTCCTATAATGCCACAGAGGTCCCCAACTGTGGCCCAGACACTGACTCACATGCTCATCAGGAGATCTAAAATGTGTGACCTCAATGTCCACTCTGTGAGAACATCTCCTTCAGCTTGTGCCTATAATCTCTCCCTCTAAGGGGCTTGAACTCCTGCCCAGGGACTGAGGATGAGACGAAGAACTCCCACAAAGAGAGCTTCACTGTTCATTTTTTCATTTCACATATATTCACATATATGACTTCTATACCACGTGTGTCAGACACTGTTTAGACTCTTGGATAGAACAGTGGAAAAAGACATCATCCTTCTCCCCATAGAGCATACAATCTACTTAGAAACATAGATAATAAATAAGTAGGTCCACCTTGTAATATCAGATGGCATAAGTGTAATAAAGAAAAAGTATAGAAATGACAATGGGGCTCTTTTAAGCATGGTAGTTAGGGAAGGACTTTATAGATAGGTGACATCTGAGCAGAGATCTGCAAGGAGGAAGGAGCAAGACATGCAGATTGGTGGGGAATGACTTCCTAGGCAGAACGAATTGCAACCGCCTGGCCCAGACAGGGGACCATGCTCCGCTTTGAAAGAACAGTGCGGTGGACAGTATGACCAGAGTCTGGTGAGCAAGGGGAGGGTAGGAGATGAGCTGAGAGGCAGTTAATCTAGAGCCTTATAACTCACTATGGGAGATTTACTCTAGATGATGAGAAGTCAGACCTCTGCAGACATGTCTGAAAATAGCTGGGAGGTTTATTGGGATCCCCAGTTAGGGAGGAAAATGTAGCATGTGATAGGGGTACAAAGCTTCCTGTCCCCTTTACAATGGGGACAGGCTTTGAAGGATGACCAGGAGTTTGTCTTATGCAGGAGAGCGGAGAAAATGGAATGGAAAAGAAAGCATAATAGGTGTTCCAGGTTCAGGATGGCTGGCCCTCCCTCTGACTGGAGTTTAATGCAGGAGGGGGTCGGAGCAGGATACAAAGCTCAAAAGAAGGCCTTTCCATAAAGCAAGCAAAACCAGCATCGTTAGGAACACAGTACCTTCTTTGAGAATCACGTTGGTCCCTAAAGAGCTGAATTCACTGTGCTGCTTACTGCAGAGTAAACAAGTCCTGCTCTGGGAGGCATAAGGCCTTCGCCCTGCCCTCCTCCCAGCCCACCTCCACTCCCAAAGTCCAGGCACTATGGTGGGCGACATCCCGAGTGCCGATGTGCTTTCAGACAACTTTTCCCTAGTTTGACCAGCTCTTTATTTAATCTGGGGATATGCGGTGCTATTAAATGAATTTCTGAACTAACATTACCAGAAAGCTAAAGACACTGGAATAAAAGGTGGGGATGGAGCCAGGGAGTCAGACGGCGAAGTCAGACGGCGAAGTCAGACGGCAAAGACGGCAAAGACCCAGTCTGCCAAAGGATGCATTTCAACACACAGGCTTCCTTCAGCTGCTGCACTGTGCCGCAGAGGCTTAGTAATTAAATAAGAAATGAGAGTCCCCTGGTAGGTTATTGTACCCAGGGCCCTAAAAATGATGGAAAGTTAGCCTGCTTCTGCCATGGGGTGAACCCAAAAGTAATTACCAGGATACTTTGCAGATTATTGAATAACTCCCTGTAACAGGCACATTGATTTATATAAGACCCACAGATTTTTGAGAGATTTGAGAGAATATTAAGAGTCAATCAATATTTTAATTTATTTCAGGGTCCTGGAGACTTGAGCTCTGCAGAAAACTGCTGGGAGGAAATGGTGACCTTTGAATTATGGCTGGTTGCCAGGAGCAGGGAGGCACCTTGGACAGGAGACTGTTTGACAGCGGCTGCAGGGAAGGACTTCTCTGCTCTGGAATGTTCTATTTCTTCATGGCATCACTCAGGGATGTCAGGCAGTCAAGGGGTGATGCGTTCTGGGTAAAGAGACACACCCCTGGAAGAGGCAACTAGGACAGAGTCCACAGGGCTTGGAGAGGAGAGCTGAAGACTTTGTCCCTCCAAGGGCACAGTACTGAGATTTGGGACATCTCCAAAAAGTCATCTGATGATGAGGCATCTTTGGAGGAGCTCCAGCACCTTCTTCCGTGGGCCGCGCTCTCCACATTCCCTCTCATGGGATGCTTGCACCTTTGCCGCACCTTTCCCAAGCACCTGAGCCCCATGCCTCAGTCCTAACCTCTGAATCCTCTGGAAGACTGTAAGCTCCCTTTGGGCAGGGCACACCTATGATTCATCTCTGTGCCCCAGCACCTGACTTCATGCCTGGCCCGGAGTAGACAAAGGTGAAACCCAATATGTTGACTCAATGGAAGAGCAAACAAATAATGCCAGAAAAAAAAATTTGCTTACTATAAAAGTGTTTCTCAAAGGTCACACAATATATTTCTATCAGTCAAATTTCAACAGAAAATAGTGGGCACATGTACACTGGGTCATGAGAGGGGTTTAGAAGGTGAAGAGAGGGCAATGGGGATAGGTCCAAGCATGCAGCACCCAGGAACAGATAAGAGTGAAGGGGTTGGGCTGTTGTCAGCCAGCTCTGGTAGGAGTGAGAGAGGAGCAGAGACCAGAACTTAAGGGGACCACCTGTCAGGAGCTGTGGCCTTTTGCAAGAGAGATAGCTAAAACTGTCCTCTTTTCCTCAAATCTCCTCCCTCTTTCCCCATTGGTCAAAGCCAACCAGGAGCCAGAGGGAAGGAATCCCCTTGATACAGGGTGGAGCCAGAACAAAGGTATCCAGCTCTGGACTGTCAGATCATCTCTGTTCTAATTTTCTCTTACCCTGCTTGGGAGGAGGGCAAACCAGCTGAACACATGGGCCTAACCCAGGGGTTCTCAGCAGAGAGCAATTCTGAAGCCCCTCCCCACACTGATACTGTCTGTAGCCAATTTAGGCTTTCAGAAGCGGGGTAGGGAGGGCGCCACTGTCATCTAATGAGTAGAGGCCCAGGGACACCAAGAAACACACGAAAATGTACAGAACGACCCCTGACAATGATGAAGTATCCAGCACAAGATGTAGTGCAGAGGCTGAGAACCCCCAGCCCAATGGAATGTTCCAGACAAATCCAGGCTCCCAGGCACTGCACTCTTCTCGCATGGGCCAGAAGCGTTGCCCTCACTCTTTCGGAAAGGCAATGTCATTTGATCAACCCAGAGCAATTGGCCAGTAAGCGACCTGTGTACTACCCTCTCATGTCCCTTAGGGAAGGAGCCATATCCAGGCCAAAGCCATATCCGCTCTCCAATCCTCTTCATGAGCAGCAGAGTTCCCAGGTGTCCAGGGTGGTGGAGAGCAGTCAGAAGTACAGTGAGTGGCCTGGCTTCTTCTGGAGGCCACACCGCCCAAGGGCTCACTGCCTCCCCAGCTCCCCAGATTTTGCAGCAACCGCCTCGCTCCCCTCCTTTTCAGTTTTACATTCGCACCCTAAAAACATTTGGTAAAAGCGAATCAAGTCATGCCATCTGTCTCTTTCACTTTTATTATGTTTGTAACAAAAAGAAGATTCAGGAGGAAATTGAATCCAAACTGCAAATGATATGCTGCTCCTCTGGCAGCTGAGCCCCTCCCAAGCTCGGCTGCTCCTTGTTAAAGAACAAAATTTGCAACGGAGTTCATTTTAAAAATCTGATTGGCTTTATTAAACAATTAATGAAGCAGACAGCAGCCCATCTACAAGTAGAAAGATGCTCTGAGAGCTGGACAAAATAAGAGGTTTTTATAGACAGAAAGAGGGCAAGGTACGGGGAGAGGGATTGTTTCGGGCTTCGATAACCTGCCCGTGGGAAATGGACAAAAGTCTGGTGGCAATGGGGAAGAACGCTTGGTGATCTGGTGGAGGGCATGGTGTGTTGAACCGTAACTAAGAAATGGGGCACCTCTACATAGAAAATTATTTTAATGTGTTGAATAATTACTACAAGAAAAATAAATTTAAAAAATAAATAAATGAATAAAATAAAAAGAAAAAAAGTCTTCTGGCAGATCATCTCAACCTCCTGTGGGGAATGTGACCTCATCCATGCTGAGCAGAAAATCTCATCCTGACCAGTTAGGGGTACATTCCTGTGAGCAGCTGAAACTGCAACTGGCAGGTATCAAGTCTTGAGGGGTCTGAGCACAAGCACCCGTTGTTTTCTTTCTTAACATGCTCCAGAAGGGATTGGCCCCTCTGGGTACAGAAGTGGATGACTCATAGCACCCCCATCATGGTCTCATGAAATTATCAAGGCCGCTCTGGGAAGTAGGGTTTCTTTTCTCCATTGATAGATGAGAAAACTGAGGCTCATCAAGGGGAAATGAACCATTCAAGGTTCTACTCCCAACAAGTAGCAGAGGGAGATTTGTAATGAGGCCTGAGCCTGACGAATCCAAGACGTAGACAACATTGCTTCCTTTTTCATCCTGATGGGAACTTTTAACACAATCTCATTGAGGCTTAGTGCCTTATTGGAAACTGTTGGAATTTAAGTAACTGTGGTCCTCAGAAGAGTCCTCTATTTCTCCTTGTATCTGAGAGAATTAGTCTCTCTTCTGACACTTTAGGGACAGAACTGGGAAGAGAATGTCCTTCCTTCATACTCTCATGTCACAGATGCTCACTGAGAGCCCTCCACATGCCAGGTGCCACGTGTATGACGATCCTTGAACACCACACTGAGCGGGACAGGAGATCTTGTAAAAGAATCCTGGAAACCGTGTCACAGAGGAATATAATAAGGGTAGACCACATTTAATGAGCACTCACTAGAGTCAGCCGCTGGGGAAGTGCCTTTTCCACACACTCATTTACTGAATCCATAAGGCTGATGCTGTTTCAGCCCCCATTTTACAGCTGAGAAGACACAAGCAGTTAAGGAAATTGCTCAAGGATACCTGACTTAATAGTCCAGGCTCTAGTCTGGGACATGTTACAGTAAGTGAAATAAACCAGGTATAAAAAGACAAAAACTGTATGATTCTACTTACATGTGGTACCTTATAAGAGAGCGCCTCCTGTTTAAACGGAAAGCAGAATGTTGGTTGCCAGGGATGGGAGACAGAGAATGGGGTGCGAGTGTTTAAGGGGCACAGAGTTTCAGTTCGGGGCAATGAAAAGCATTCTGAGGAGAGACAGTGGTAAATGTCCATAATACCACAGACACGTACACTTAAATATGGCTACAATGGTAAATTCATATTATGTATGTTTTGCCACAATAAATAAGTAGAAAATAGAATTTTTAACTGGACCATTAAAATTAACCATTGATTTTCAAAAAAGTTTCTGGAAACCAATCTCTTAACCATCCTCTCTATTCACATTAGGGGGCTTGCCTCACTGTGCCACGCCTGCAGAGAACAGATCTGCTGGAAGCAGGAGCCAGAATGGTAGAATGGAATCCAGAGAGGCAGGTCAACGTGGGTCCAAAAGTAGGAACAGAACCCAAGCAAAGAGACTGAGAAGTTAAAGCCAGGAAGAGACTTGGAGCAGACAGGATGAGAGGTGGCAGAGAGAGTTTCCTTAGGATAACTCTCAAATGCCAGTCAGGTTGCTAATGCTCTGGACTCCAGCCCAGTGAGGGGCAGCCTGTGCCAGGGACAAGCTGACCTGGCATTAACTACTGTAGGGCATTATCGTCCTTCTAGAAATTCTGGCAAGGTAGCTGGTTGATCTAGACTTCTAGCCCAGCTTAGTTCTGCAGATGATACCTAAATGGGTCCAGGTGGAATATGTCCAGAACATAATGAAGTGTGGGATGATCTCACTCATCGTTAGGGGCCAGTGAGGCTCCCTATGTTGAAATCAGGGTACAGGAGGCAAATTCAAGAGAGGGTTGCACAGAGACATGAAGGGAGCTGGGGCCAGGTCAAAGACAATTCTCCCTCCAGGGAGACATTGTAGGTGTCGGGAGTCAGAATATGTAGCCATACATTAGAGCTGGAAGGAGCTGATGGCTTCAGTCAGTGGAGAGCCTGGGAAGAAAACAGAGTGAAAGACAGATGAGGGCTGATCGTAAGCAGATCAGAATATGGAGAAGGCACCAGCTGGAGACACGTGGGTTCAGAAGCTAAGTCTGCAAGTACAAAGGGTGATCTGGGTCCCCTTTTTGCACAAAACCTTGGCCTGCCCAAGACCAGAGGCAGGTCTTTAAATGCCCAGCTTCCCCAGAATTGACACCGTCTCTACGGCTGTCTCTAGTCTAGGGAGGGTAAAATGATCACTTCTATAGAAACACTGCTCTGGCCCAGACCCAGGAGATCTGGCATGTCACCCCAATATAACTAAGTCTATAAATTCCTGTTCCCTCACAAATAAAATGGGGGTGATTTTGGCTTCCAACAGGTCTTACCGGCACATTCTGAGGGTCAAGTGAGAAAAGAGCAATAAAGAGTCCTATGACAGTTACTCAAGGTGATTTGTGTGTAAGTGACCTGAAAATGATAAATAGCAAACCCATAGGCAGAGCAGCGTTCCAACTCTAGCAGAAGGGGGACAATGTGCCTTCACAAGCAAGCAAAGACTAGAGTGGTGAGGAAATGTGCCTTCTATCCTCCTTAAGTTACTGTGTCAAATTCAAAAATAAATGCAAAGAAAACCAGAAATTTATAAAAAGGCTGCTGCTCTGAAACCAGTGGCAGGAGGAGTACAAAATTGCAGGAAGAGGTTTAGGAATAATCAAGGCCCATGGCCAGCTCAGGACTGCGGCACTAGGTGAGTGCTAGCAGAGATGGGGAATGTGGGTGGGGGATGGGAATGGGTGTATGGGGAGCAGATTTCCTGTTTCCAAATCATCTAACTAAATGTTCTCAGTCCATCCTGACACTTGCCATTTCCATTGTTCCTGGTCCCTCCCTTCTGTCCAGTCCATACATAAAATTAGGGTTTCATTAAGCAACAATAATGTACCAGGAATTAAACCACAAGGATGATAGCTTGACACCATGTTCAGTCTTTTGTATCTATTATCTCATTGAATCTTAGCCACTGTGCCTTTTACATGTAAAGATCCTAAAGTTTTGAGGTAAAATCACTTGTCCATTGTCAACAATTTAATCAGAGAACAAGCTGGGATTTGCACCCTTGTCTTTCTGATGCCAGAATCAGGCATATTGGCCCATAGTGTTCTGATGCCTTGAGGACTAGCAAGTGGGTTGGGCCTGACTCTGCCTGTTACACAAATAATCTCAAATACAATGAAAAAGAATGCTGCTGTGATGACCTGGACAATGTAAGGTCGCTTCATGATTAAGGAACCTGTGAGTAACCTGACCCATTGAGGATTTCCATGGGGGAGGTGTAGGTAAATTTAGGAACATTTAGTGGGTGCTCAGCCAGCAGCTGTGAATAGCATTCCCTGAGGTCTAATTTCCATGTAATGGCTCTGGGCATAAGAGCTGAGTGAACAATTGTAATAATAGGCAGGTTAATCTGCCCCATTATTTACACTTTGTGAACTGTTGAGCAGAGGTATTAATGGTTTGACCAAAGTAGAACAGATTCCTGAGAAGGAATCTCTACCTTAATGGTTGAAAAAAGGCAATTTTTTCATTTGTGACTCTGGGCACAGAGCAAAGAGAGTAAAATGCTCCCATAGGGAATGAGTGGTTGGGTCAATGCTGTCATTTCATTTTAATGGTTTGCAGAAAGGTTTGGAGGGGTGATTAAGATTAAAGCCATCAATCACCTGCAGGCCTCCACAAGACTTGGAATCAAACTTGGCTCTGAAAGCAGGGCCCCCTGTGTAGCTATAGGTAAGTTACTATAACTAGAAGTTTCCAGAGCTCCATTCTTTTTCCCTTTGCCCAAAAGCCCTTTGATGAAGCATTTATTAGGAGACTAAAAACATGAGCCATTTAAGCATTCTTTTTCTACATTCCAGAGAAACGCAGGCTAACTACATTTAGCCGCTGGATATAGACCCTTAAAAGGTTTGAAAATCGAGTTCAATTTTTCCTTCCTTCCCTATTTGTTTTATTTCTAACAATAACCAGGATATTACCAAAATGTGGATTTCTTTTACCCAATGCTCACAGTCAGTTTAAACACTGGCACCAGTATTTGCAAAGGGAGAGTTTTATTGCAATGCCATTCAGTGTGGAGGCAGGAGCAGCCTCAAATCTGCCTCTCAGAAGGAGAGTCAGGTGAAAATATAAAGGGTCAGGAGCTACAGAACAAAGAAATGTCTGTTTGGCCATTCTGATTAGTCTGTCCATATGTGGTAAAGTCGCATCAGAATGGGATTTTCATTGTTGAAGATAACTCTGAATATGGTCCTGATTGTTTTCTTCTTAGAATTTTGGTTCCTAGGTGATGATTTCCATCCTAGAATCTGAAGATCATTGGGAGGGGTCAGTGGTGATGCATACCCAGATCAGGATTCCTGTAAGTGCTGTGTCTGCAAGAAAGCGTCACATTCCTTTAAAACAACATCTTTGGCAGGCTCTGGTAGTTTGGCAGTTAAGTCTCCTGCCTCCACCAACATGAGCCATGTACAGACTAAGGTTCACTTCCCTGGGTTGGGGGAACAACCAAGATGAACAAATAAATAAAACAAAGTGTTTCTACCTCCCCTCTCTTCCTGCTGCCTGCCTGCCTATTCATTTTCATTCCTGCTTGCAATGTCCCTTAAAACAAATCTTTATCAAGTGGCTGAGTTTTTAATTTATGAGGTGTCTGTTTTACAGTTTCATAATCCATGAGCAGTCTGTAGACTTTCAAAATGCATTAAAGTAAGATTCAAAACAAGGCTTTCAAAAGCAAAGTAATTTTAAAACTGTTGACACTCACTATATTTGAGGTTAAAATAAGAAATATAATCTGCAGTTAAAAAGTTAGTGATTGCATTAATTAGAATGAGTGTAGTGCCTGTGTCAGAAACAAAGGCATACTGGAAAGCATGGTTTCATGAGTTTTGTCATTTTATATCAAACTTTTGGTCTCCCCTCCACACACAATTTAAAAGATTATTTATACATTAATGATATCAACCCATAAATATGATACACACTGAAAATATTTTCTCCCAGTTTGATATAGTTATGGCATTTTTTTTTACCATTAAAAAGTGAGTTTTTTATGTGATACAGCTATTCCACTTCTGGGTATTTATCTGAGGAATATAAAAACACTAATGTGAAAAGATGCATGCATCTCTTCACCCATGGCAGCATTAGTGACGATAAACGAGATATGGAAACAACCTAAATGTTCATTGACAAATGACTAGACAAAGAAGGTGTGGTACAGAGAATATTACTCAGCTATAAAATAAATGAAATACTGCATTTGCAACAACTTTGATGGACCTAGAGGGGATTATGCTAACTGGAATAAGACAGAAGGAAAAAAGACTAATACTGTATGATTTCAGTCGTGTGTGGAGTATAAAGAAACAAAGCAAATAAACAAATAAAACGAAGTGGAACACATTCTCAGATTCAGAGAACAAAGTGGTTTCCCCCAGAAGGGAAGACGTTTGGTGTGGCTAAAAAGGTAGAGAGGTGAATTGAATGGTGGAGAGTAGAAGACTTACAGTGGTGAGCATGACATAGAACATAAAGATATTGAAGCGTCATGCTGTATACCTGCAATGTTTAAAAATTGTGTTGAAATGAGATCAGTTTATGACTTTGTTAGTATTAGGTATACAGCATTATATTTCGACATCTGTATAGACTGCATTATAATCCCCATTAAAAGTCTAGTTTCTGTTCATCACCACATAATTAATGCCATATACCATATTTGCCTGCTGCCCCATCCTCTTAACCTATGGAGATTAACAATTTTGTTCGCAAAATCTGAGAGTTTGTGTTTTATTTCTTTTTTCTTAATATTGCAATAACAATATTTAAGTGGGTATTTTAATTGCTTTTGTAGTCAGAAGTAATGAACTTTTCTTTTATTGCATCTGGATTTTGAGTCATAGCTTGAAAGCCTGCTATATACTCAGGTCATAGAGGAATTTGCCAACATTTTCTTCTGGTGTTTGTATAGCTTAATTTTGTATATTTGAATACCTTATTTAAGTTTATTCTTGTGTATTGTATAAGAAAAGGATACAATTTCATCTTTTTACAAATAACTATGTTTTCACACCCCATTTATTAAAAAGTAATTCTTTGAAATTTTATGTAAACCCCAAGGTAAACTCAAAATATAAAACCACAGAGGAAACAAAGGAAAAAATGTAAAGGGAAACCAAATGCAACATAAATGCTTTCAATGCACTAAAGAAGAGAAAGAGAAGAAGAAAAGTATTATCCACAACAACACCCAGAAAATAATTAACAAAACAATAATAGTCAGCTACATATCAATAATCACCCTAAGTGTTAATTGATTGGGCTCGCCAATCAGAAAGCATAGGGTAGTCAAACAGACTTAAAAAAACATAGCCCAACACCTTGCTGCATATAGGAAATTCAATCTACTTTCTAAATATAAACATAAGCTCAAAGTCAATGGTTGACAGGTAATCCTCTAGTCAAAGTCAAATGGTAACCTTAATAAATCAGGGACATATGGCATGCTTTGGTCAGCCACCTTCAGACATGAGCACTGTCCACATATATTCCAAGGACCCAGAGTTTATGTCCCAGGGCTGGGATGAATCACCAAGATGAATAGCTAAGTGAAATAAATGAAGTGCTTCTTCCTCCTTTCTTTTCCTGTCTGCTTCTGTGTATATTCATTCCTGCCTGAACCTTTACTTAAAAAAAAAAAAAAAGACGGGGCACCCATATTTATACCAGATAAAATAGACTTCCAACTAAAAAAGACCACAGAAGACAGGGATGGATATTATGTAATGATTAAGGAGATCAATTCAGCAAGAAGACATAACTCATAAATATATATGCACCAAAGGAAGGCACATCAAAATATGTAATTATTAACAGAACTAAAGAGACACATTAATACAATATAATAATAGTAGGAGACTTCAGCACCCCATATAAAACAATGAGCATTTCAACCAGGAAGAAAATTAACAATGAAACAATAACCTTGAATGACAAATTAGAACATATAGTTTTAAGAAATATTTACTGAATATTTCATCCAATAATTGCAGAATTCACATTTTTCTCTAGTGCTCATGGAACATTCTCAAGGGTAGACTGTATGCTGGGAAACAAATCATGTATCAACAAATTTACAAGGATTAAAATCAGACCAAGCATAGTGTCGATGACAATGACATAAAACCACAAAGACCACAGTCAACCACACAAAAGAACTGAACAATGCCAAAATATATGTAGGCTATCCAACATATTTCTAAATGACTCTTAGGTAAAAGAGGAAAACAAAGGAGAAATTAAAATATACTTAGAGACAAATGAGAATAAAGGCATGAGCTGCCAGAACTTAAGGAATGTAGAGAAAGAAGTATTAAGAGGGAAATTTATTGCAATCCAAGCCCACCTCAAGAAATAAGAAAAATTGCAAATAAACAATCTAACCCTATACTGAAAGCATCTAGAAAAAGACAGTTGAAGCCAAAGTCAGTAGAAGGAAAGAATAGAAATTCAAGCAGAAATAAATGAAATAGAAATCCAAAAGAAATTCAAAAAATCAGTAAAACCAAAAGATGGTTCTTTGAAAAAATAAACAAAATTGACAAACCTTTAGCCAGAATCACTAAGGAAATAAGAGAGAAGACTGTAGTAACTTAATACAGAAATCAAAGGGGAGAAATGCAGAGCACCATAAGAGACTACAATGAACCACTATACACCAATAAATTGGACAATCTAGAGGATATGGACTGAAGAAACACACAGCGTACCAAAACTGAATCGGAAGTAATAGAAAACCTGAAGAGACCTATCACAAATAAGAAAATTAAAAAGTAATCAAAGGCTCTCAAAAAATAAAAACCCAGAACCAGATGGCTTTAACAGAGACTTTTACCAAGCCTTCAGAGAATAATTAATACCTTTTCTTCTCAAACTCTTCAAAAAGAAAAAAAAGAACAGGTAAGAGTTCCAAACACTTTCTATGAGGCCAACATCACACTGATACCAAAAACAGATGCAATGGACATCACATAGAAAGAAAATTACAGATTAATATCTCTGGTGAACCTAGATGCAAAAATCCTCAACAAAATTTAGCAAACCAAATCCAAAAATACGTCCAAAGGAACATCCATCAGAACCAAATGAATTCAGCCTGGGGATGCAAGGATTGTTCAATATGCACAAATCTATTAATTTAATACACCACATCGACAAAAGCAAGTAAAAATTTATGTGATCATATCAATAGATCTAGAGAATGCATTTGATGAGATTTAGCACCCATTTATGATTAAAAAAAAATACATAAAATTGGATTAGAAGGAACATGCTTCAACATAATAGAGGGCATATATGATAAACCCACAGCTAACATCCTACTCAATTTTGAAAAACTGCAAGTGTTTCCTCTAAGATCAGAAAAAGACAAGACTGTCTCACCACTGCTGTTTAACATTGTACTGTGGCCCTAGCCTAAGCAATTAGACAAAAAAAGAAGAAATAAAAGGGCTCAAAATTGGAAAAGAGAATGTAAAACCATCACTATTTGCAGATGATATGTAAATAGAAAATTCTAAAGACTCCATCAAAAAAGCTACTAGAAGTAATCAGTGAGTACAGTACTGTAGCGGGATATAAAATTAATATACAAAAATATGCTGCAATTTATATGTAAATAATATGATAGAAGAGAATGAAATCAAGCAAACTAAATATTTATAGTAGAAATAAATATATGCAAACCTTTGAATATACCTAAAAAAGGAAGTGGAAAAACTGTACAGTAAAAACTTTAAGATTTTATTAAAAGAAATAGAGGAAGATACAAAGAGATGGAAAGACATTCCATGATCATGGTTGGGAAGAATTAACATTGTTGAAACTGTCATCTTACCTATAGCAATATATAAATTTAATGCAATCCCCATCAAATTTCCACTGGCATTCTTCAAGGGAATTGAACAAAAACAATTTAAATTTGTATGGAATCACAAAAGACCCTGAATACCAAAGCAGCTGTAGGAAAAAAGAACAAAAGTTGGGTTATCAAATTCCCAGATCGAGAGCTATACTACAAAGTAATAGTGATCAAAACTGCATGATACTGAAATAAAAATAAACACTCATCAGTGGAGTAGATTCAAATCACTATAAGTCGACTCACACATGTGTATGGTCAGTTAATTTATGACAAAGGAGTTAAGAGCATATGGTGGAGAAAGGAAAGCATTTTCAACAAATGATGTTAGGAAAACTGGACAAGCACATTCAAAAGAATGAATGTAGACCACTCTCTAATAGCATACACAAAATTAATTCAAATGGATTAGACCAGGAAGTCTTTAATAGTGGAAATTATAAAATACTTAGACAACATTCACCTTACAGTGACCTTTGGGGAATTAACTCCAATGGCAAGGGAAATAAAAAGAAAAAAACATAAAAACTAAATAGGAGTACATCAAACTAAAAAGCCAAAGTAGCAATCACCAAAATGAGAAGACATCCTACTGATCAGGAGACTATATTTGCACATCATACATCTGACAAGAGCTTAATATCCAAAATATGCACAAAAACTCATAAAATGCAGTAACAGAAAGACATACAACCCAATGAAAACATGGGCCAAAGAACTGAATAGTTATTTCTCCAAAGACGATATGCAGATAGCCAATAGGCACCTTTAAAGATAATCTTCTAACTTGTTTTTAGGGAAATGCAAATCAAAACAACAATGAGATATCACCTCATGATATAATCTTTGAGAATAGATTTTATCCAAAACACTGGAAAACACAGGTTATTCAGGATGTGGAGAAAGAGGAATACTTTCACACTGTTGGTAGGAGTATAAGTTGGTGCAATCTTTATGTAAACTTGTACAGTGATTCCTCAGAAATATTCATAGAAATCCTATATGAGCCTCTCATTCCACTAAAAAGACACAGAAAAACACTAATTTAAAGAGACATATGCACCCATTTGTTGCAGATTATTTACAGTAGCCAAGAATTGGAAACTAAGTGCCCATTGTCAGAATAATGGATAAAGAAAATGTAGGATGCATATACAATAGAATACTAAACAGCCTTAAAAACTGAAATCCTGACATTTGCAACAATACGGGTGAAATTAGTGGGATTACGCTAAGTGAAATAAGTCTGAAGAAGAAAGATAAATGTCATATGATCTCACTCATATGTGGAAACAAAGTGAAACAGACAAAACAAAAATCAAAACTTGAACATTGACAATAGAACTGAGGTTATCAATGTAGACAGGGCTAGTAGACTAGAGCAAGTGGATGAGGGTGCATCCCCCATCCAGGGATGAAGGACTTTTGGCAATTCGATGGTGAACATGGTGTGTTCTCATATATCTGACACATGGCAAACCTACACATATGGGTTTATATTATTTTGCAAATCAAAGTTACCTCAATAAATATTTTTAAAGTAACTCATCTACACAGTGATTTGAGATACCACCTTCTATTATTAACACAGTTTTCATAGGTACTTGAATCTGTTTCTTTAATTTATGTTGCATTACAATAGTCTCTTCATCTATTCATGTGCCAGTACCACATCATCTTTGTAATACGTTTTAACAATAGGACTAGTTCCATCTCTTTTAAGTATTTTTTCTCATAATTGTTGTGTGTTCATCTTTCCATAAACTTTATTATCTATAAACTTGTTAAACTCCAGCAAAAAATATTTTTGGTGTTTTTATTTGGATCACAATAAATTTATGAATTATATTAGAGAATACTGACATGTTGATGAATGTTGAGATGTCTTGACTAAGAACAAAGGGCACCCTTTTTTGAGAATGTCTAGAAAACTAATGACTCTATAATTCTTCATTGTTTTTCAGACTCAGGGGTCTTGCCATGCATTCATTTTTGAATCATCAAAGTTTAATGCTAATTGCTATATTTTACTTTTTTCAACACAAGGATCTTACAGTACTTCAATAAAATTTTCTCACCCTGTTACTTTAAATTTTAAATGTCTTTCACAGCAAGATTTGACTTTTGTTTTTTACATAATTAATATCAATTTAGATTTACTTATATATTCTTATATTGCATTGTGTTTTATTCCCCCCTGCATCTTTAATTTTCTATCTAGGATCATTTTCCTCTTATGTAAATAACAACCTTTAGAATTCCTTCATTTACTTTAAGTGAATTCTGGTAGTTAATTTACTCAGCTTCATTTGCCAATTTCGTCATAATATTTTAATTTTTTGAAGGCTTTTTTACTGGGTATGAATTTCAAGATTGGCAGTTATTTTCTTTAGCATTTTAAATATACACTTATAGTGACTTCTAATTTTCACAGTTGCACTTAAATCACTATCTTTGAAGGTTATCTGCATTTTGCCTCCTTGACTGCTTTTAAATTCTTCTTTTGAGATGTACTTTTGTCTAAGAGTTTCAGCTCTTTATTATGGTATATTTCTTGGTGTGTGGATTTCCTTCTAACTGCTCATATTTAAAGTCTTTAGGAATTCTTGTAACTTAAAATCTTTTATCAGTTTTTAAATATTCTCAACTAGTATGTCCTCTTGCTTCTGCTCCACTTTTTCTTTTTGCCTTTTGAGATTCCAATTACATGTTTAGGCTTCATCACTGTACTTTATGTATTTCTCAACTTTTTTGCAATTTTCTTTCTTTTGTCTCTCTTGCTTCATTCTTGATATTTTCCTCTAAGTTATACTCAGTTTCACTAGTTTTTTTATCAGTTATATCTAGTAAGTTATTAAACCCAACTACTGAGTCCTTAAATTTAGTCATTGCAGTTTCACTCCTAGAATTCCCTAATATGTTTCTTTTTATAAAGATAACTACTTTCTCAACATTTTTATATTCTTTTGATAATAGTAACTACAATTATTTTCGATTCCTCTGATTATTTCTATATTTGAATCACCTATGAAATTTTTCCTGTCATTGCTTCTGAAGTTGCATTTCTGCTGCCGAGACAAGAATAAAGGATTCCATATTTCCCTTGCTTATAGATGCTGTCTTGTTGGCTTCAGTGCAATGTCTACATGAACACAAATAAATTGAGTTAGATATAAGCTAGTAGTAAAGGGAGATAACTGGGGAATAAATGTACCACCCAAAGGTCTTCAAATTAAAAAAAAATGTATGCTTTCAAGTCAAGCAAAATGCATATGTGAACTGAATTTACTTTCCAAGTGTCACAACCTGCAGTCTTTAAACTAGATATTGATATATTCCTGTCCTTAAGAAATTACCTGGTAATTGCATCCATTTATTCAGAGTTATTATAAAGTTTTGATAGCAACTATAGTTAATATTTATATAATCTATATTGCATCCTAGGATTTCCTCTAAAAATTTAAATATATTAATTCTTGCAGCAATATTATGAAGACATTTCTTATTATCCTTGTATTATTGATGAGAAAACTGAAGCACAGGAATAGTAAGGACTTTACCACAGTCACTCAGCTAATAAGTAGCAGAGTTGGGATTCTGATCCAGTTTTCTGGTTCTAGAGTCCTGGTCTGTTCTGTCACTCAACCCTTCTTCTCAAGATGCAGATGAAGGAAAAAGCACCAGTCCAGAAGCTCAAATTCTTGGCTGGTTTCATTTAGTTCAGTTACCATGAAGTCCACAGAGGAAAAAAAAAAGTGCTTGTGTGTGTATGTGTGAATACTCGAAGTTCTCTGTACCTTAAAAACCACTGTGTTGTCATTCTATTAGAAACCAGGATGCATTTGAATGTCAATTTAATTATTAAATGCATAATTACTGCCTTCATAAAGCATAATTTGACATTTAATATGCCAAACATGATCATTTTATGAGCAAACCAAGCTATCCATAATACATTTTTATGTTCTGCAGCTATCAAGATGACTTCAGATTTACAGTGCTAAAAAATAACTATATCATAAATTTCAATTTTCCCTAAAATTGCCTTTTTTAAATGAAACAGTAAAAATGATATTCCTGTCAGCATTTCCCCTCTAATATGTTCAGTCTTCCTAAAAAGTTGAAATTGCTCAAATATTGAAGGTCTTTGTGTATCTCTGAAGAGTCACACATATCAAAGTTTGTCTTCAGCTCTATACTCTGATAGGGGGATTATGGAGTTCTCCATATATTCACAGGATTGGGGAAGGCATACCCATACTCAAATTTTAAATGGTTTAGATAGTCAACAGAACAAAATCATAACTACAAAGTGATTGCTAGACAAAAGACCTTGCAGGTGATGAGATAAGGTCATCCTGAGAGTATGGGGTCTCCCTGTGTCCATGTAGGAAAGTTGGAAAAGAATTGGGTAAGCTTGTGATCTAGATATAACTGAAAATTCACATCCTATAAAAACTCTGTCACTTCTTCAGAACTGTGGATGGTAACAGACATCTCAGGTCCTCAAAGTCTTTCCTTTTCCCCTAGGGAAATAGAAACTGGGTAAGAGTTTGGCGGGAGACTTCATCAGGAGGCTCAGAAGACGCAGAAGCATCTCCAAGTGAGGGACAGTAAGGAAACCACACAGGAAGAAAGAAAATACTCTATAATTTCAAGGAGCAGGAAAATTAAAGGAAAACATTGGATTCAAGACTTTATTCACTTGGGTTATCATAACCCAAACATGGAAAGTGGATTTGATATAGTGGTTTTGGGGTAGGGGAATGTAGAACAATAACAAAAATCAGTAAGATCAGTGAAACTAAACAGAAGATCAAATTAGATCAAAATATATAGGAGAACTTAATTAACAGTAGAAATGATTTTTCAAATGACCGATGGAATCATGATTTTTCAGCTGACTATTACAAAACACTAACCACTGAGTTAAAATGAAGTCATGTCTCCACTTTATACCATATAGAAAAATAAGTATCAGATAAATTAAATATTTAAATTTGAATTTTTTTAATAAAAACATAGTAGGGATCAACTTCTGGGTGGTGATGCGATAGGATGCACTTTCAGGTAGCTCCCCACAGACACTGAAAAAAAATCACCTGTTTTCCTGAGACAAACAACAAGAAACAACTGGCACTTCAGCAGAGATGGATCAGCTGAAGACTAATGGTGGCTGAGGGCACCTGGTGCAGTTTTCAGTTAAGCTGCTGATTTGGATTTAGGATGGAGCTCAGAGCCTCTGGAATCATGGTGGGGCAGAAGCTAGAGATTACAGGACCAGCTGCCGAGGCAGAGAGAGGTGGGCCCAGTGGGTCTGAGACATGGAGTCACAGAGGGCCGACTTGGGAGGAGGTGAAAGGAGAGTCAGCACACCCAGAGCTGAGCCGGAGCCCGTCTAATGAAATTGCACTGGGCAGAGTTACAACCAGAAATCAGCCAAACCAAACCCCAACCACAACTATTTTGCGCCAGATCCTGGGGTCCACTGAACGGATATCCCACCCACCTTATACTCAACCACCGGAAATCCCACCCATCGGGTACCTCACCCCATGAATTATAGTGAGAAGGCAGTTCTAAGCCTCAATTCTACCCACTAGCTCTACCTTTGGGTAGAGGTGAAACTGCAGTCTGGTTGCCAATCCTGGGCAAGTCAAACCTACCCAACTCCTGGAAACCGAATCCTTAGAAATTTTAGCAGAATGCCAAATAGAGCAAAGGCACAGAGAAATATATGTGAAATGATGAATCCAATCAAAAACCCAGGGGAAAATCTGAATACAGCAGACATATGTAAATTGCCCAAAGAGGAATCTAGGGTAACAGTGATTAATGTGAGAATCTAGAAATCAGTAGAGACAATAAATAAGAATGCCAGGAAGCAAAGAGAAGAACTAAAACAAGACATCAAACAAATAAGAGACATTAAGGTTGAATTAAAGAATTCAATAGAAGGGCTCAGCAATAGGACAGATGAAGCTTCCAATAGAATCAGTGATCTGGAAGATAGGACAGAGGAACTCAATCAAGCAAACCAGCAAAGAGATAGAAAAATTCAAAGAATCAAAGGCATCATTCAAGACTCTAGGATGAAGTCAAAAGGACCAACATTCACATCATAGGGGCCCCAGAGGAAATGAGAGAGAAAAGAGGGCAAGAAACATATTAGAATAAATAATAGATGAGAACTTACCCAATTTGAAGAGTGAAGCAGATCCAGAAAGCTCAAAGAGTTCCTAATAAAAGAAACCCAAACAGAAATACATCTAGACACATCATCATAAAAATGTCAAAAATACAAGAATAAAAAAAAGACCATTCAAGCAGTCAGAGAAAAACATGTCACAACAGAGGAGCCCCCATAAGATTGTCAGC
This sequence comes from Solenodon paradoxus, assembly GCA_004363575.1. Taxonomy (NCBI): domain Eukaryota; kingdom Metazoa; phylum Chordata; class Mammalia; order Eulipotyphla; family Solenodontidae; genus Solenodon; species Solenodon paradoxus. The sequence goes on from RJWH01000652.1 coordinate 86,002, forward strand.
GGATTTCTCAAATTAAACTCTATAGCCAACAAGAGAATGGCGTAATATATTCAAAGTGCTGAAAGAAAAGTATTTTCAACCTAGGATGCCATATCTGGCAAGATTATCATTCAGAACTGAAGGAATGATAAAAAAAAAAAAAATACCTTTTATGACAAGCAAAAGTTAAAGGAGTACATCACCAGAAAACAAGCTTTGCAAAAAATATTAAAAGATGCTTTACGAAGTATAAAGAAACCACACAGAAAAACAGTAAGAAAGCAAATATTAAAAGTGGGGAGGAAGAGAACAAAAATGTGGATAGTTAGAATGAGTGGAAGACTAACGTGCTTTCAAATAAAATTAGGTAGTAGACATAAAACTGTGAATGCCAACTTCATGGTAACCTCAAAATACATCCCCAGGGAAAAAGCAAAGGAAAAACAAAGGCAAAATTAATTGAAACATAACTGCACCCATGTGACCTAAAAAGGGAAAAAGAGCAAAGCTATCATCTGAAGCAAGATACAAAAGACAAATTATAAAAATGACTCTAAGTAGCTGCATGGCAATAATCACCCTAAACGTTAATGGACTGAACTGACCAGTCAAACGACGCGAAGTGGCTGAATGGATTAAAAAGCATAACCCAACTTTCTACTGCATTTGGAAAACCCACCTTCTTCCAAAAGATAAACGAAGACTCAAAGTCAATGGCTGGAAGACAATCCTATAGTTGAATGGCAAAAGATCAGGAACGGCTATACTTGTATCAGATAAAACAGACTTCCATCTAAAAAGCATAACAAAAGATAGAAATGCATACTATATAATGACTAAAGGATCAATCCAGCAAGATAACATGATGCTTATTAACATATATGCACCAAATGAAGGAGCATCAAAACATATCAAGCAAGTATTATTAGACCTGAAGAGAGACTTTGACTGCAACACAATAATAGTGGGGCACTTCAACACTCCACTTACAACAATAGACAGATCAACCAGGCAGAAAATTAACAGGGAAACAGCCACTTTAAATGACCATCCAGAACAGATAGGTCTAATAGACATATACCAATCACTTCACCCAATGACTATAGATTTCACTTTCTTCTCAAGCGCTCATGGAATATTCTCAAGAATAGATCATATGCTGGGACACAAACTATCTCTCAACAAATTTACAAAGATTGACCAGAAAAAGAAAAGCTAGAAGACCCCCAAGCCAATTGGAAACTACACAATATGCTCCCGAAGGACTCTTGAACTTAAAAAATATTTAGAGACAAATGAGAATGAGGACACGAGGTACCATGAAAACATGGTCAGCTTATCCCAAAATTCACCCCAAAGAAAACTAACTAAGGACTGAAGAGTACAAACATGGGATGCACTCTGGCTGTAATCGGCCCAGCTCTCCAGAGCTATGAATCCATGTAAAGTTTTCAATCTCAGTAATTAACGCAATCATAATTACAAAACAGAAGGTGGAATTAGTAATTCTTGAATTAGAAACTACATCAGGGAGAAATATATTATAAAATGGAATAAAAATCATACATCATACCAACAAAATCTTACAAGTGGGGAGGTATGAGGAAATTGTATATTATTTCACTAATCTTTTTATGCCTCATGGGAGGTAGGGCCACCTGTAGATAATCATGAATCTGTGAAACTGGTAATCTGACGTTAAAAGTATGTTAAGCCCACATGCAAGCTACCTGGTAGTAAGGCTGAAAAAGGTGTATACTTCTAAGTGAGCAAAGCAGAAAACACAAAAAAGCAAACAGACAAGAATAGAAAATGATTTTTTAACTAGTAAATAGCAAGAAAAAAAAGCACAAAATGTAAATTAGATGGCAAAATAACAATAAAAATATCTGATAAGACAAAAAGTGTTTATGTAAAAATTAATATGATACATAAAAAGAATCCTCAGATTGAGTCAAATAAACTAAGCTATAAATGCTCCGCATAAAATTTTTAAAAATCTTGACATTTGCAATAAGACTGAAGTTATCAGTAGGGACTGGGAGGGCGGGGGGAGTGGTGGGGGAGCCACTGGACACTGGTGAAGAGCACTTGTTGATTTGGTGAAGCGCATGCTGTGTTGACATACCTCTGAGGAATGGAGAAACTGTGCATACAGGGAACTTCACATATGAGTTTATTTTAATTTGTAAAACAAAGTTAGTGCAATAAAATTCTTAAATATATATATATATATATATATTTTTTTTTTTTTTTCATTTGCCTTCCAGATCCACTCTCTGCTATCCACCTGACTTCGTGAGCCAGGAGGCCAACCATCACAAATGTCATGGCGCGGGTTTCCCTTTGACTTCCAGTCGGATTCGAATCATAGGAAGAACTAGCAAGAGCTCTGATGGAGGGAGGAAAGAGAGAGGTATAGGGGCAGAAAAGAAATTTCCTCCTACCCCTCTGCATTCTTCTGGGGCTGGTTGAGCTGTCAAAGGAACACCAGACAGATTAGTAAGAGAAACAAATAAATCTAATTACGTGCATTTCAAAAATCTACATAAATGTAGATTCTAAATGTAATAGGGCAAAACAAGGGTTTTTTTATCCTGCGCTAAGGAATGAGATAGGAGCCTGGGCTTCTAGGAGAGAGGTGGACTCACATGATAGGGAGAGGGTGACCTATGCGATGAAGACCAGATGATCTGCAAGTAGAGGTTTGCCTGTAATTTCTGTCCAATAGAAAGATTAATGCTGGCAAAAATCCTAATTCTGGGGAACACATCCAATTTATTTCTTCTAGATAGTTAATGGAGTGGTGATAGTTTCTCCTAAATCTGTAGGGCATCAATTGACCTCCACTCAGAATAATCTACATGCCGAAGTGATACATTTTAAGAAGACCTGTCTGAACATCTTGGGGGGACAGATGCTTCAAGTGTCAAAATACTTAAATAAGTTTCCTCATGCAGTCACCGTCTCTGAATGTCTCTGGTCATCATAGCCTACACTTCTTGTCAGGAAGCCCCTTCCCTTCAGGTCCTAGTAACCGAGGAAGAGGTGGTGATGATGTCATGATGTCAAGACCAAGGACACGGCAGTAGCCCTCTGTTTCACCACACTCTGCTCTCACCTCTGACATGGTCTCTCGGTTAAATTCTTATTAATTACCCACTTGAGCATGACATGTGTTTTCTCCAGGACCCTGACCTACAACAAAGTTACTCAGAAAGCTAAAAGTCAACAAATGGAGAAAGAAATACTAGACAAATTTAAAGACAAAGAAGTGAGGTTTTATTTTCCTCATAAAATGCTGAATTCAAAGAAAAAGTCTGAAATGAGATTTAAAAGATTATATTATAGTAATGAGGGTTAAGATCGACATTAAAATGAAATTGTCTTGAAGATGTATATGGTAAATTATATAGAATTATAATATGTGATGCCAAAAATTGCTGGACATACTGAGAGGTCAATAAGAGATTTTTCTATATCTCAGTCTTTAAAGATTAAGTTAAACATTAGAGGGAAACTGGTGAAATATGAGGGTAATGAAATTGTACCAACGTTAAGTTCTGTTTTTACAAATGTGCTGCAGTTTTGTTGACTAGCATTAGGGAAGTTAGGTTAAGGGCATATGGCAACTTTCTATGCTATGTTTGCAAACTTTCTGTTTGTCTAAGCTTATTCCAAAATGAAAAGTTTAGAAGATCTACTAAATAGAAAAGTAAAGCTACAGAAAATCTGAGTGACATAACTATCAATATCCTCCTAAGGACAGTAGCTACACAAAAATTCTAAAAGTGAAAACATCAGACCATATTATTATCACCTACAATTTATAATTAAAGTAGAAATAAACCAAAATTTCTCACTATTTTAAAACTTTCTCCCGAGACAGTACTTCTTATGCTGTCTCCTTACTTGTTACAAGTAATCAACTCTTCCAAAGACATACATGCATACTCACATACATGCAGACATACACTTTTCTCCAACACTCTAAACAATGGCTAAATTTAAGAAGTGAAAGCCACAGCTGCAGAAAGCAACAGTTATTGCTAGTTACAATAGTTTCAATAGCATTTTCCTTCTTCCATACTTGACACACTATCCTGGCTGTGTCTATACATCTCCGCGTCTCCAGGTGGTCATCTGCCCCAGTTGAAGTGGCTCCTCAACTGCTTCTAGGAGGTGAGTCTTGACCTAAGTCAAATCAATACTCGCTCTTGCTGTCAGTGATGAACAGAGATGGCCACATCGACCCATCCTAGAGTATGAATTTTAAAGGACAATCTGATGTGAGACTTCTTACTTCAGTACCAAAAAGAATCAACCCATTTTCTGAATCTGAATATTGTCATGATTATGTGACACCCAAAGGTGCATCTTGCCACCCCGAATGGAACTTGCCTGAGGACAAGCCCTATATGCTACTGATGGCAGAGTAGAACAGCCAGAAGAAAGGGAGTCGTTGTAGGTGTCATTGAACTACTGAAGAATCATCCTTAAAACACTCCTGTTTCAACTTCCTGTCATAAGGAGCAATAAATTGTTAAGGCAGATGAGTCAAGGTTTTCTGATAGTTGCTGCTGAAAGAACTCCAATGGACAGGCAAACTCTCTAGAAGTAATGAACACGAAAACACTGTGTGTTAAAACCTATTATGTGCAGCTAAAACACTGTTCAGAGGAACACAGGCTGACCATATACGTCCTTCAGACAAAAACAGGACAATGGGATGGCGACAACAGGTTGGGGTTATGTGCTTAAGACTAAGGGGAGAGGAGTGGGCAGAGCAAGCCTATCAGGAGCAGATCAGCCAGGCCAGCAACAAGCAAAACACACGACTCGTTAGCCTCCCAAGTGCCAGAAATGCTCACTCACCCCCACAGTGACAGATAACCCCCTAGTACTTACTTGGCTCCACCAGCCTGTGGCGCTCTGCTCTCTTTGAAGAAGCAGGAGCACAGCGGGGTGGGTTAGAATTGTCTTCTCAGGTGGCTCCTATCTGCTCATCGTGGGCGGGGACAATGGTAGTGACAGGGCCACCACAGTCAGTGCTCTCAAGGGCAATCTTAAAAAAATGTGGGGCAAAAGAGGCAGCTGCTTTGGGGCTCCCTCGACAGACCGGGCAGACAAATCAACTGCCCCTTTTGCTCCATTAAAGATGGCCCTTGTTTTTAAAAATGGAAAAAATTGACATTTATATTAAATCAACAGACAGTCAGGAGATATGAACAAAAACAGTACTGCCCCATTTAAAACGGTACATATGGCCAGTCTAGAGGAAAAGCCAGTTCCTTTCGTTGCTTTCAGTTCCAACATACACACTCCATCTCAAATAGAGTTAAGTAATCAAGTAAAAACGCTGGAAGAAAAAGACAACATAATATCAAGAAAGGAGAGGAAAATCATTAAATAAAAAGGCAATTCAGCAGCAACCAAATGCTGTATCTAGGCTTAAAAAATCCTTTAAACTAGAGCATTTCTTCCTTTCCAGATTCCCTGCCATCCTTCGAGCACAGATGTTGTCTCTTATCTCCCACTCCAAAGGAAAGGAAGGTATATGGCCGTCCACCTATTGTCCACGTCCTTCTGGAAAGGTGAGCGTGGGGCAGACTCCTGCTACACACTGTGTGTCACACCAGTCCACCCCCACCCGGAAAATCAAGTGCTGTCTGTGGAGAAACGCTCCTAGTAAATGCAAAAGAAGGATTCCAGCTCAAATATTGTAGGAAAAGAATATCAAAAGGTCTAGAAGGAAGTCCCCAATAAGAGAATTCCAGACCAGACCAGACCAAACATTCTCCGAGCCTCTCTAAAAAGGATGCTCATTCCTTCATGAAGAACCAGTGGATGTGTTCATCAGAGCATTTTCCAGGTCTGCATATATTTATACTGAGGTCAATGTAGAATAAACTGTATATAGTTGTCATACTAGAGCATGAGTTCAGAAATTCTCCAGAAATCCTCTCGTCAAACTCCAGGTCTTTACAATAAAATACCATCCTATGTTTACACTTGGAAGACCTAGTCTGACTTAATGAAAATGTCCTGATTTCAGTATGGCCAAAAACAAATAAGCAGGTTCTCTACACCATCATATCACCATCAGAAAACAATAATAATGGTAGAGAACCTTTACTGGGCATTTGCCATATGGCAGAAACTACACGAAAAACATGTCATTTCACTTCATCCTGACAGATGCAGCAGAAAGTGGGGTTCAGTCCCAGGCCTGTCTGACTCCTAAACCCACCTGTTTCATCCACAGCACTAAACTAAACATACCCGGCTTTTCTCTTTTTGGGGATGGTGCTAAATGTCATATTCGCACAATGGTTTCTAAATTCCATCCTCATAGCAACTTAGTGAAGCAAGAGTGTTCTTTGCCATCTTACAAATGATGCTTCAAGTGGTGAATAGTATTCTCAGATGATGCATTGGAGCCAGAATCTGAACCTCCTTTCTTCTGTAAAGGTGAGGTTTTAAAGTCTCTTCTCATGCTATCCATTGCTCTCCTGATAATCAGGGAGATAAGGAATTGCCCCTGGATTCACCACAGAAATTTTCTGTCTATTTTTCTTTTCCCTACAGTTGGGAAACTGAATAGTTCTGGCCCTTAGAGCTTCATTACCACCTTCATTATCTTCAGGTACTTCTTCTTTTTTTTTATCTTGATACATTTTTTACTTCTCCCTTTTCTTATCAAGGATCTATAATTATGCCACTCAAGGTGACAGCCACTTTGGGAGTTCTCCACAATTAGCACACAATTTAGGGAATTATCAGCAGGCCCCAAAGAAAGCATAATTTTCAACCAAAGCAATTGTTTGGATATGGGAGCTTCCAAGAAATGAGATCAACTCTTTTCTGGAAGCTCTCCAGTTCTTTTTAAAAGGCGGCTAAAGCACAGTCTTCTTGCTACCAAAGATTGGAATACATACTCTGGTTCCAATCTCTTTCCGCAGCTGAAACAGTATTAGCCAGAGGAAAGTGATGAAAAAAAATCATCCTTGTACCCTACAAAAGAGAGAGACACCTAACATCCAAATTGTTAGTGAAAAAAGTTGAACCCCTCAGCACAGTGACAGACCTCTAAGATGCCTGTCATCAGCACCTCTTACAAATCCTTTTTTAAATTCCCTAACCGAGAACTACTAGGCTTCCCTTCCTTCCTTCCTATCATGAGAGCCTCCCTATGGAAGTATAAAAAGATCAACTCCTCCCTTATTGACCATAAGGCAATTGTCAAAAGTGATCTTCGATTACACCTAGACATATAAGAAAGTCTGTGATTTCGGGGGGCTAAAGAACTGGGATATAGTGTTCACCCAGCTTCTGACTGGTTAACACATCCCCCTCATCTTTCTTCTATAGTAAAGAGAGAGGTCTTGTTTTAAACTCTGAGACTGTGGTCTTTTTTTATACAATAAATGATGTCCAGAAGAATACCTGGAAACGCCCCATGGTGGATTCTGTGTCTGGCAATGACAGACAAGGTTATTTCAGTCCAAGTCTCTGTCTAGAATGATTATATAATCAAAATATCTTGGCACACTCCAGTGGAGTAGAGGCTTGGCACAGTCCACACACATCCCAAGGTCTCCGGTTCAAGACCCAGGGCCAGAGAGAATAGCCAATATGAACAACTAAGTAAAATAAATGGGAGTCTTCTTTCTCTCCCTGCCTGCCTCTGCTCTCCTTCATTACTGCCTGCACCTTGCCTTTAAAAAAAATCTTGAGCATCTATTTGAAGGTGGACATTAATATACAGAACTTTGATTTAAATGAAGTTGTCAGGCTATCAAGAGAGTGCACATGTAAATGAGCAAACTACAGGACCCAGCATGCCTTGCATCTCCTGCCAGAGGCTCTCTTTTGTGCTCCAGAGATTTCAGAGGACTTTATAAACCTGGGCTTTAGGCAAGTGCACATGGCCCTTGTCTTGAACACACCCTCCAATCTTACTTCTCTTCTGTTGCTTTTTTCCCAGATAAACACACTTCGTTGTTGTAATAACTGATTACTTTTGTTTGGGGTCAGTAAAGGCACAGGAAAGCTACTCAGATGATAAATAATTTAGAACATGGCAAGAATAAAACAGAGGAAAAAGAGAGTTTAGCTTACTATTTGGGGTTTCCCTAGAGGCAGGAAGCAATTCCAAAAGTAAAAGCAGAGAGTTTGAGAAACTGAGCAGTTTTCAGAAATCACAGAGCTAGAGAGAAAAAATAGAGTTCATGATCTTCCAAGAAGAAAGGAGTTTTCAGTTGCCGAATTTCCACTTAATTATTTTTGATAGTTTCTAATTACCTACCAATTGTTCCCCTCTTAATATTTAATCTTTAAATTTATCAATATAGTTATTTTAAAATCAGCGTGAGACAGCTCCAGTGTCAGGACTTTTAGTGAATACGTATTTTTTCCTGTTGTTTTCTCTTGTATTTTTTTGCACAAATGTTGTCTTCTTGTATGCCTGATGATTTTATTCCATGCTGCATATTGTGCATGACAAATCGTAGAGCTGGTCTCAGTGCTGTTACTTTGCTTCAAGGAGGATTTACTTTTGCTTCTAGCAAATCACCTTAATAACAAGAAGATAATAGATTATTAAAAGGTGACTTTCAGACCTTGTAAAGGTTCATCTGTTTCTGGTTGACACTTTCTTCCATCAAGGGTAGGCTTATGGTGAACCCTACGGACATTTGATTGACACCCCTAAATATAAGGCCACAGAAGGAATGAATAAAGATAAGTAAAATAAAATAATGAAAAGAGATATATCATAAAATATACTAATCAAAGGAAACGTGGGACAACTATAACTATTTCGATATTAAGGCATTAAGCATTATTAGAAATAGAGAGGTCTGTATAAAAGAAAGCTACAAAAATGCTATATGTATATGCATAAAGTAACATAGCACAAGAGGTATTAAGCAAAATAGGTCCAGCTTATCTATGGTCACAGAGGGAGTTAATGAACTCTATCTATTAAGCTTATCTTGTACCCTCTCTGCCTAATAAAATGTGACTCATATTAGGTGCACAAGAAATAAAGATGCTAGTATGACAAACTCTAATGCCTAATATTTCTACTTATATCCATCCCTATAGAAATTTAATAGTTCTATTATAGTTCTTAAAATTCACAATACATACACACGTCAACCTATAGATGAAGCTTATAGTCATGGTGAGTTTTGAACTCAGAAAGTCCTGGGTTCAATTCAAATCCCACCTTCTTCACTTATTAGCTATGTGACGTTGGAAATGATAGCCTCTATAAGTCTGTATTTCCTCATCTATAAATTGATTAATAATACCTCTTTAAGGTTTTTTTCAAGTAAGATATAGGATAATGTATTGAAAAACACTAAGTAAACACTCAGTTAATGGTGGAAATTAGTACTAACAATCACATGTAAGAACTTTTGAAAATAATCCTATAATACAATCAAGCCTCTACAAATTAGACTCAGAAATGGCACTGGAAATTATTTTAGCCAATTATAAAATTGTCTCTGATAATGTTATTGGGGTAGACAGACTTTGTAATAGCCCCATGACTAGTGTTCCCTGGTGGCCTTGTGGTCTAGCATACCCGGGAGCAGTCCTACGTACATCCCTAATGTCCCAGGTTCACGACCTGATCCTGGGGGGAAACAACCAATGTGAACAACTAAATAAAATAAAGTGCTTCTTCCTCCTCTCTCTTCCTGCCTGCTTCTGCTTCTGTTCATGTCACTCCTGCCTGCACTTTTCCTTTAAAAATAAAAAAGATATCCCATGACAACTGAATCCTAGTATTCATACATTTGCACAATTTCTCCTCCTCGAAAGGAAGAACCTTGCAACTTTCTTCTAACTAATAGAATATACCTTATATGATGAGATGTTCATGATTATGGTTACATGATCACATAGCATCCATCTTGCTAGAGCCATTCTCTCTTTGTTGATGGTTTTACAGAAGCAAGTTGCTGGACACCCAGCAGTCTCAAGGAAATTAAGTGTGCCAACAACCCACCAGAGTTTGAAAATGGATCTTTCCCAAGTCAAGGCTCATCAAGCCCAACCCTGGCTGACATCTTTATCACAACCTTGTGAGACACAGAGGAGAATGCACAGCTAAGCTTTGCCTGGATCCTAAAGCCATGGAGACAGATAATAAATGCTTGTATGTCAGAGTTTTCTTGATATATAATTCAAATACCATAAAACTTTCCCATTTAAAGTGTACAGCTGAACAGAGGTTTCTGCCTAACCACAGAGTTGTATGGCCAACACAGTCACTTTTAGGTTTTGTCCGTAGCTCCAAAAAGTAACTACATGCCATTAGCTTCCCATGCCTCCATCTTCTGGCAACCACGAACCTACTCGCATTTTCTGCAAATTTCCCATTCTGAACATTTCACATAAACGGAATAATATTGCCTTTTCTGTCTGGCTTCTCTCACTTATCATATTTTTAATATATATCCATGTTGTAACCAGTATCAGGACTTCATTTCTTTTTATGACTGAATAATATTAAATTGTATAGAGAGACCACATTTTGTCTGTAAATCAGTGGCTGGACATTGGACTTGCTTCTACTTTTTGGTTATTATAAATAATGCTGTTACAAACACTTGTGTACGAGTTGTTGTGTGAACATAGCTTTTCATTTCTTTTGAGTATACACCTAGGAGTTGCATATCTTGATCGCATAATGCTATGTTTAATCTTTTAACAAACTAAAAAACTGTTTTATAAAGTGGCTTCACCATTTTACATTGCCATCAGAGTGGATGGGGTTCCATTTTTCTCCATATCTTTACCGATACCAGTTGCTATCTGTTTTATCATAGCCATTCCTGAGACTGGTAAGTAGTATCCCATCATAGTTTTGACGTACATTTTTCTGATAACTAGTGATTTTGAACATAGTTTCATGTACTTATTATTTATTTGTAGATCTCTTCCGGAGAAATGTCAATGCAAATACTTTGTCAGTTTTTTAATTGTGCTGTCTTTGTATTACTGAGTTATAAGAAGTCCTTCTATAGTCTAGATATAAATATACATATATATAATCTACAAGCATGTTTCATAATTCCATGGATTATTATTTCACAATGTTAATGGCATCTTTTAAAGCACAAAAGTTTTCAATTTTTATAAAATTCAATTTATCTATTTTTCTGTTTTTTCCTGTGCCTTCTAAGAATCTTTTGCCTAATCTAAGGTAATAAAACTTAGGTGAAAAAAAACCTTGTTTTTTTTTCCCTAAAACTTCATACTTCTAGTTCTTAGACTTAGGAGTTTGATGTAATTAGTCTTTTATATAGCTTGAATTAGGGTCCCAATTTCATTTTTTTGCATCTATATATCTAATTGTTCCAGCACCATTTGATGAAAAAATAATTTTCCCCCACTGAACTGTTTCAGACCACTTACTAAAAATCAATTGATCATAAATGTCATGGGGGTCTATTTCTGAATTCTCAATTCTATTCTATTGATCTACATGCATGCCTATCCTTGCTAATACCACATTGCATTTTATAATAAGATTTGAGATTTGAAATCAGGAAGTGTGAGTCTCCCAAATTTGTTTTTTGTCAAGATTGTTTTGGCTGCTCCTGGCCCTTTGAGTTGTTATATGATTTGAGAATCAACTTGTCAGTTTTCTCAAAGAAAATAATTGGGATTATAGGGATTGCCACTGCAATTTAATAAACCAAATTTAGAATGTTGACAATATTAAGTCTTTTGATCCATGAAAATGGAATGCCTTTCCATCTATTTATATCTTTAGTTTCAATGTTCTGTAGTTTTCAGAGTATAAATTTTTCACTTCTTTTGTCAGATGTATTTCTAAACATTTTATGCTATTGTAAATGGAATTGTTTTCTTAATTCCACTTTAGATTGTTTGTCACAAGTGTGTAGAAACAAAATTGATTTTAGTATATTCATTTTATATCCTCAAATCTTGCTGAATTTGTTTATTAGTTCTAACTGCTTTTTGTGGTTTTCTTTGGATGTTCTATATATATAAGATCATGTCCTCTGTGAATATAGTAGCTTTACATCTTCCTTCAACCTGAAAGACTTTAATTTCTTCCTATTCTTGTTGGTCTTCTTCGCCTTCTCCTCCTCCTCCTCCTTCTTCTTCTTTCTTTCTTCTCCTCCTCCTCCTCCTCTTTCTTCTTCCTCTCTTCCTTCTCCTTTTCCTCTTCTTTCTTCTGTTCGCCCTACCCCATTTCCCCCTCCTTTTTTTTGACTAAATGCTCCAATGGAGCCTCTAGTACAATATTGAATGGAAATAATAAATGTGTAAGGAGATTACTTTGTCTTCTTCTTAATCTTAGGAGTATAGCACTCTTTATTTCACCATTAAGTCTAATGTTAGATGTGGTATCAAGCTGGGAAAGTTCCTTTGTATTCCTTATTTGTTGGATTGTTTTTATAGTAAGGAGGTTTGGATTTTGTCACACGCTTTTCCTGCATCTATTGAGATAATCATGAAATTTTTGCTCTTTATTCTATTGACATGGTATATTAATTAATCTTCAGATGTCAAAATGTATATTCTTTGAATACACTGTTTGTGATCATTTGTTAAGTAGCCAAAAAACTAATATAGCACGAAATAGTAATAATTATAATAATTAATCTTTATTATATGTTTATTATATGTCAGAAACCGTTTAAGTGCTCTCTTTTATTTGTTCATTTAATCCTCAGGAGACCATCTGAAAAGACTACTGTTATTATTCCCATTTTATATATGAGGAACAGGAGACTCAGAGAAGTCAAATAATCTACCCATAGCCAGGTAAATTTCACACATTTCAGAAGTAAAATTTGAACCTAAACAGTTTGGTTCAGAATCTATACTTCTAAGCCACAGCACTTCTCTTCATACTATCCAACCAATGACTTAAGTAGGGACTGGAAAGACAATTCCCCCACCTACTTCTTTCCTAGTTCAGTCCCTATCAGGTTCGATGCCCCAGAGTTGACAAAGATACTGCCATCAGAGCAGTAGTCCATAGTATTATTGGAAAAGTGAGACTAAGCTTTTCTAGAAATGCAGCAAGGAACAAAAAAATCTATTCATTGAAAGAACACCCTGAGAGAGAGACCTTCAGTTTACCACTTGAGATGGAAGCCAGAAGCTTCCAGGGGCATCCCCAGTCATCTTCAGAGGTGGTAAAAAAATCTGCTTAAGGAGTTGGGCCTTAAACTGCAGGGTCCATTTTGCTGAGTATGCTAGGAAAGTCTGGGCCAGAGCTGAATTACTTGAGACAACAGAGAAGGAAGTGCACCTGGCCTGGCAGTTTCCAACTCTGCTTGTCCTCAAGGCCCCACGCAGCTTTTTCTCTAACTAAATGTTGAACAAATATTTAAAGAATATTTTGTTGAAGGGGCATCAAATCACCAGCCCACTAGAGGCTCATACATTGACTTATTCCAGCCCTGCCTCTTCCCATTATAATATGGCAAAGCTGAGCGCTCTCCAGCCAATCTCGGTAATTAGCAAGAGTTAAGCTTTTCGCTGTGTCCACAAACAGTATGGATTTCGGTGTTTCTGCTTGGCTGATCGGAAAATTGTAACACTTTGGCTTCAGTGTTTTCAGCAGCTTATAGCTGAGTATTCATTAATTATGCAAAACAGGCTTCAGGGGACTGATTCTATTGGTTAATTAATATCAAGCATGGCTGGCCGATTAGCAGTCTTCTCTCTTTTTGCAAGGAGGTTGCTGTGGGACATGCTGGGCAGAGCTGATTTCCCTCACACCATCTCCTGGCCAGGGGTGTGAACTTCCTCTCTGCCCCTGGGTCGATGGCTGTCCTGAACCATTTCAATGTCCACTTTGACAATGTGCCTGAAAGTGTGGAACATGGGACAGCAGAATCAGTATCATAGGGGATGCCTACTGAAATGCAGACTGTCAGACCCCACCTTAGACCTCATGAACCAAGACCTGCATTTTAACAAAATCCTTTAGTGACCTACAGGCACATTAAAATTTGAGAAACATTGATGTAGAAAGACCCATTCAACAAACAGCCCCTTCAGGCAGCAGGTGCTGGTATTTTTAACCCAGAAGTTTCATGTTCATTTACTTTAGCCACCACAAACACTTGGGAATGCTCCCAGGAACCTTCCCGCCACCCCTATAGTCTAACCATCCTTTCCTTTTCTCTGACCATTTTCAAATTCCAGCATGTAAATCTCTAATTCTCTTATTATCAATGAATAGTAAATGGAGCCCTCTGGTCCAATGGCCATATCATAATCTCCCAATCTGTCTATCCCCTTGTGACTTCCTTTCTTCTTCTATGATAGGCAGCACTTTAATCATTCTCTCTTCATAATTCTCAATGCTTTTTCCCCGTGTAGACCTTACTGCAAATGCTAAGGCTTCTGTTTACAGGAAAGTCTTTTAAACGCTCCTATCAGCTTTCTCCCTTATTCCAGCCACTATTCCAAGCTCTCACCCCTCTTTTCAGACTCCTCATCTCATCAGGTAAAGTCTCCCCTTATTTCCCAGAAAAATCTAAGTTATTCAGATAACTCTGTTTCTTATTACCTTCAAACTCAACTGCGTCTTCAGGTATCTCTTTCTTCTTTGCCTCTTCTTCAATGAAAGAGAGCTCCTTCATGCTATCTTTCTGTCTAAAGCCAGTCTTTCAGCCTTGGCTCTGCAGTCCCTTCCCAGGGAGGGCAGCTTCTTTTAGGGACTTGGTCCTGTCATTCACTATTTCCTATAACTTCATCTTTTCCCTCTCCACTGGTTCGTTCCCCATGGATTATAGTTGTGTATGAGTGTCTCTCTTCTTTGAAAGGTGTACCAGTCATAGTCTGTAGCTTTCCAAAGTTCCTTTCTATAGCCCTCACTTAATAGACAGATTTCCTCAACAACCATTCACTCTTCACCTTTAAACAATTTCCCTGAGGTCATTAATGGTTGACTGTCAGAACCAATGTGCCTCTGTATGGCATTTTTATTGCATGAACATCATCCTTTCTAAAGCTTCTTTTCTATTCTGTTGATGGCACCACTCTCTCCTCTAAATTTTTTGACCACTCTATCATCATTTTACCAGCTCTGATCCAGTCTCTTTCTCTTAAATGTCTATATTCACCCCATCCTTTCCTTAGCCTTCTGCTTTATACACTTCTCCCAAGTGTGATTTCATTAAAACCCTGGCTAAAACTTCCAGTATGAAGATAAACCCAAATCTACATCACAAACCAGAGTGCCAGGATTCTTTATTCAACATCTCAGTAAAGGCCATTTCTATGTGGATGACCCACAAACACCCAAAACTTGTACCTCACACTCATCTCTTCCACTCCCAAAGAATGAGTCCACCCTCCTGAGACTCCAGAACAGTTCTGCTTGTGCCCACAGCTCATCAAATTGTCTCATCAAAATTGGCTAGTTCTTCCAACTTCTGACCTTTAACTTCCTAACCGTAGGGACCCAACGCCATCCAAGGGACCAGACAATGAACAAAAGTCACATCATCTGTTGTCCTTGTCTCCATTCTTTCCTGTGCCCCTGACCACAGCCAACCTTCTCTTACCTCTCTCAATGATGAAACAAAAGTTTTCTTACACATTAAGGGAGACAAGCAGATCTAATGAGAAATGCATACTGACCATATCCTGAGCCCCTGGTCCTCCATCAAAACACCGTATAACAGGGGAATTAAATTAGAAAACACATGAACACCCTGCAAACCCCTCCCCTGACTCTAACAGCACTGGTGGCGCTGGAAGCACATTATAGATAAAATGTAATGAAGCGGGTGTGCTGTGCTAAGTACTGCGCACTCACGACCTTGTTTAATCCTCCCGTTAATCCACGAGGAGGGTAAATGCTGTGGTGTGTACTTTGGATTGGGATTCTATCACTTAGAGTATTATGTTCCTGTTTTTCTTCCTTCACAGACTCTTTAAAACCAAAGATGAAGTTTATGTCTACGTATCAGTCAAGTATTAAAAGGGAAACCTCTCCCCCCACACACACAACACGGAATCCCAAGTTAAAAGGAAGATGTTCAGAAAATTAGTGTGAGTAAAGCCCCAGTCATCAGAGGAAGAGCTAGAATTTATTACACCCTTATCTGTGGCTTGGTGGCTTGACATATGTTTAATCTTTATGCACTCTGAGGCGATAGATGCCATTTAAATCGGGGACCCAGGGGGAGAAGCGGTTACATAACTTGCCCAAGTTTGGACAGCTGATTCGCGATGGAGTCCAAGTTCCCATGCAGGCGGTCAAGCGCCAGCCCACACAGCCTCTGCGCTGCCAGACTGTGCTGTCCCCTCCAAGGAAGCCAAGCCATCTCTGCTAGGTCAGCCACCCTTCACAAGTTAAACCTCTTCCTTGAGAGCAGAGACCAACTTTGGGGTCTTCTTCTAGCAAGTAAGGTCCTCCTGGCACAGTTCACCTTCTCGGGACACAGACGGGGGCTGTCACCATGCCGAGCTGTGTGCTTGCCAGGCTGCCTTTGAACATCTGCTGGCAATAAATACCATGAAAAATTTTGAAATATAACTGCCCTGACACCAGGACGGGATGGGAAGAGTCAAAGTATTGTCATGGGAAATCTGTCCAGTTGCATTTCTCATATTTCTACTGTCGAAGTGAATCAACTAGACTTTCCCTGAGAATTAAATGAAAAGACCCAAAGAGAAGAAAGATTCAGGATTCATGTCAGAGCATATTAAAGTGACCAGTTCAGGCAGCAGGTGCTATTAACATAAATATTCTATGGTCAATTAGAAAATCTCTCTCTCTCTCTCTCTCTCTCTCTCTCTCTCTCTCTCTCTCTCTCTCTCTCTCTCTCTCTCTGTACACACACACACACACACACACACACACACCCCTCAAAGCACAAGGAATTTGCTTGGTTTTGAGATCCAACCTAAGCTAACTGGAGCAGCATTTTTCACCAGATGTTCTAGCAACACTCATGCTGAGGAAGGCTAACAGACTTGGGGCTAACACAGGAATTATGCTCTGACCACTTTGGGAATGCTGGATTAAGCAAATTTAGCTGTCTCCTACAGGACTCTTCAGGACCTTTAATACATTCACATATGCTGTGAGTCTCCAAGAGCAGGACAAAGTATGTCGAATTGAACGCATTCCTGTGTCCACTAGTATTGCAGGGAATACAGCATGGGAACTGCTTTCTGTAGCGGGAGCCCTGATCTTCCTCTCTTCTCCAAGTCCCAAGTGCCTTAGGCCTCTTGCTGCTTACTCCTGCAGTAACCTCACAGGGTAGGAAGACATTAGTGATTCTACCTCACCAGCAGGGGGAGCTTGAGAACACCATGGGGACAAGAAGCAGCACTGACTCTCAGGTGCCTACTGACCATAACCTGCCCTTGCTTCTGACTCTGTCCCAGTCCTTACATCTGAGTTCCTGTCCAGCTTCTCTGCCCACATTTGATTTCGAGGCTGGACTCAAACCCTGTCCTCATCTCCATCCCATTCTGGGGGACTCTGACACTGCCTCTCTCTCTTGTCACTGCCTCTGCAGGAGCTGTGGTCCACAACTAAATATCCTGCTTCTTCCTGAAAGTCTCTGTGGCTGGAAGAGTCACTGAGAATATCACTGCTCCTCTACCCATGTGCCCTCATGTATTATTAACCACTTGGGTGACGACTTCATCGCCCATCAACCGTTTCTTAGAATGGAGGTCTATTGTACAGGCTCAAGTATCATAAAGCCTTTGGTCTTTGACTATAGAATTTGGTCTCCTTGCACCAGCACCAGACTCAAGTCACAGGCAGATCTCCAAGCCCATCAAATGTCAGCCTCCCATCATTCCCCAGTGGTCTGTGGCTGAGGTCCTGGAATGCTCAGAGGCCCAGGTTGTGAGTAGGGGCTTGGCACTTTTCATACAATGTTCCCATCACACCATGGATCAGCAAGTCTTACAGCCGAGGTTTGAGATTCAAGAATGTTAGGGTTTTTGGTACGGAGAAAGCAAAGCATGGACAAGGAAGAACATGAAAGGGAGCAACTCAATAACAGTGCAGAGTTTATTCCAAAATAAACCTACAGAGGGATCTCCAGAAAGACGGAGCCCATCCCCCTTATAGGCTGAAGGTTTAAATACTCTTAGGAAGGGTGTGTTTCGGTGAGTTTGGGGAAGTTCATGCAAGTGCAGGGCCTGGGATGTTTTTCTGTGATCTAAAATTGTTTTCTATGACTTAGCACTGTTTTCTATGACTTACTGATTTTCTGGGACCTAACAAAGACCAAGGCATAAGTGGTGAGAATTGAATTGTTCAGACTCCCCTTAGGCTTAGTGATGGCTGAGTGGTATAGAGTTTATTCAAATGGCTTAGATTTTCTGAGAATTGTATAGTTATATTAGATCAATGATGCCAGGCATTTGGATTATATGGACCATTACAATTTCAAAATACGATTTGGGAGATTTTATAATGTTGGTAACCAAATAAGGGATAATAAAAATAATAGCTATAATCTGCTACCACCGTCATTTCATGCAAGAAGCTGTATCTAAAGACCAAAAGAAAGTCGGAAAGATAATCTCAGCATTTGAACAATGAGTTTTGTGGAAATTTCCTATACTTCCTCTGTTTTACCAGAGACCAGTAGAAACTGACCATGGCTCAGCCTTCGCCTCAGGCCTGGAATGTTGGAGCCACTGCCCAAGAGGGTCTCGGAGGTCTCATCAGATGTTTGCTCATCTAGTTGACTACTCCTTACTTCCCGGCAGTCAGATATATTTGAGAGCTCAGGTTAGTGTATGGCCCTTACTTTCATGAAAATGAACATGTCTTTCTGCATCTCTCATACCTTGGTCTTGGTTCTATTCAGAACATGTTTTCTGCCTCTTTTCTAAGTCCTTCATTTGGACTTTTGGTGCCTCTATCAAAGGCCTTCCTCTGACTGTTCCCCCACCTTTCTTCCCCCGGATCAGGGCTAGATTCTGAGGAATAGCTTCCAGAGAGAAAGGGACAGGTCTGAGCACTGGGGAGGCCTCTGCTGACTTTCCTTCTTCCATGACCTGCCTTCAATGGCACAGGACAGGGAGACACCCATACAGGAAGCAAGAGGCCAGCGAATAGAGGGAGGTGGGCTTCTCAAGCAGCAGGAAACTGAAGCCTCATGTGACTTGAGAAAGCCTCGATGAGGGTCCATTAATATCATGGGATGGGCCTCTCCAAGCAAGGTGCACAGCTGTGTCACCTCCAATCCCAGAGCATTTCCAGGGGTGGTCATTTGAAGGGTCCTCACTGCATAGGAGGGGACATGCCTGCAAAATCCTAACTGTGCCCTTTCTTCTTCCTCATCTTAGGAGTTTCATCTCAGGACACAGTTTCCTGCAGGCTACATGTTAGTGACTCCAGATGGTCACAGCTGACTAGTGCAGAGAAACTGTTCTCCCTGCTCTGTGCGCCAGGAGAGCTGAGAACCTGCAGGAAGACCCTGGACTTGACATCCACCTGAGGAAAAGAGGTTGAGGATCTTTGTGAGGCTCCAGATGTTCATGAACCTCATTTCCATGTATCAAATGCTGAGCTGAAAATTCTCCAATGGCTTTCCATTGTTCTTAAAATTTTTAAAAACAAACTCTTCAAAAACTTTTGCTACCAGGCACTGAGTGAACTCATCACCCAGCTATGTTGTCTTTCTGTTCCTTCCAGTGTGTCCTGCCATGAGTGTGGCTGCTCCCTGTCTCTGGACTGCTCTCCCCACAGATTCCTTCACCTCTTCAACTCCCCTTCGCTCTCCAGATCTCAGCCTAAAGGGCCCTTCTAAGGGAAGATGTCCTTGACCGCATTGTCTGGAGCTCTGCTAAGCAACCCGTCACCAGCCACATGTCGTCGTGGAGCACTTGAAACGTGGCTGGTCCAAACTGAGATGAGCCCTAAGTGTAGAACACACAAAGAACTTCTGAAAAAGTGGCACAAAAATAAGAATGGAACTTACTTCATTGATAATTTTAATATTTATTATATGTTGAAATGATACTATTTTAGATATGTCGGGTTAAGAAAAAATCTTTTTAAATGGATGTCATCTTTTTTTATAATTTTGCTAATCTAGCTACAATTCCATATGGCTTATACTTGCACCTCACGCTGTATGTCTGGTGGAGCGGGGTGGCTCCGAGCATATTCTTGAGCACATGTGTACTTGTTCTTCCTAACTTTCATTGCACTTTATAAATCATCTCTGAGACAACAAAGACGGGGCTTGTTTTGTTTCCCGCTGTCTCCTCAGCGGCAAACACAGTCCTTGACACAAAGGAGGAGCATGGCAACATGTGTGCAGTGTGTGAATGAGAGCTCGAATACGTACCAGCTGCTTTCATGCCGAATTCTCAAGCTTGTGTGTGGAGCTGCATATATGTGTATGTGCATGTCTACATGGAAGGTACATGTCTACTGAAAGCTGTGCTGTTGAAATCTATTCTTTTTTAAAGGCAAGGTGCAAGCAGGAATGAAGGTCAGCAGGCGGACAGGCAGGAAGAAACAGGAGGAAAAAGCATTTTATTTTATTTCCATTTCAGTTAATCACACTGGTTGTTTTCCCCCCCGGGACCTGGGACTTGAACCCAGAAGTATGTGGCCTGCATCCTTCGGAGGCAGTTGACTTAACCTCTGTTCACCAGGGCTCGTGTCTGATGACATTCTGTACAGATTTCATCATCTAAAACACAGAATGGCAGAAGAGTTTTGGATGAAGCTGGGTGGGAGAACCTCATCCCTCACAGCAGTGCCCGAAGCCCCTGCTGAGCCCTACAGCCCTCTGATAGACACCGTGAAGGCGCTTGCATTGCCCATCTGCCCCCTCAAAGTGTAGCGAGATCTTGTGGCAGAGGGTAGTGATTTCACTTGTTCAGTATGTGGTGGAGTCAAGTATGTGTCCCTTGAACACCAAGTCCCAGCTGAGTCCCCCTAATACACTGAGGTCCTCCGCTCCTCCTGTTGACTCCAGAGTAAGTTGGAGACTTTAGACCTGAGCAGTTCTGGCCATTGCTCTGAGATAAATAGAAATGAATGTGTCTCCTTCTAAAGGGTTTGCTGGAGGGATTAAATGAGAAGATAGCACCTAGTATGGCATGTGGCACATAGTGGGTGCTAATACATGGCTGCTAGTGTTATCACCACTGCCATCATTATGAAGCAAACAGTAAGACTTGACCACAGTGGTCTATACTTCATTCATGTGCTAAATGCATGTCCTTGGTATAGTCATTAAAGATCTATATCCATGTCATATAGTTGGTAAAAGTAAATGCACACCATACACGGATGTGTACGCTAAATATACATATCACTGCACTCTACAATCTGTTTCCATAATACAGGCAAGACAGGAACTCAGCTGGATATAATTCCACTAGTGGTCGAGCACAGAGACACATGATCCTCAAACAGAAAAGCAAATGTGTCACCTCACAAAGACTGTTTCAGTATCACTGTCTCTATTAGCTGAACAAGGGTTACATGAACAGTTGTTCCTAATTAACAACCAAAAACTGCTATCTCACTATTCTTAGCAACCAATCCTAACCTCAGTTCCTGAGGTGTACTTGTCAGGTTGCATTTGGGAAAGGCGTCCACATGTCTCCATGGTGCCAAAGAAAGACGCCTGGTCTCTGCATTGCATGCTAAATGGCAGCTCCCATTTGTCATGCATCAACAAGGCAGCAGACCAGGGGGACTGGCTGCCCAAAGATTTGGTAACCACCCAACAACACCTGTCAAAGCTGGGCCAGTGGAACTGAAAACCGTAGCATTTCATTAAGAACTACAGAAGCAGCAAAGTCCAAAGAGAGACCTGGCAGTCAGTGACTCACTCAGAGACGTCTCCATGGGTCCCAGCTGCAAGATCTGTGCCTGGACACCAGGTGGTCCTCTTCCTTCCACTTTCCACCTGCCCCACAACATGAATTCAAAAGCTGCATTCTGAGGTCCTTGCCCAAGAGCTCATGAGCCCAAAATTGGGTTGGTGCAAGCTGAGAGCACACACGGAACTGTCAGGGTACAAACAGGCCAACAAGAATCCTCAAATCCCGGGTCCCTCCTTCCTCCCCTGCACCAAAATCTCAGAGCACTTTCAGGTTCAGGGCCCAGAGGTCTTTCTTCTTTCCTCTCTCCTTTTCACCCATCATCCCAATTTACTCATGAAAAGAAGTTTTAAAAGATTCAGTCTGGTGCAAGGTGAGGTGATTGCAGAGTAATTCTTTCTGCAAACGGAGAAAGTTTTTTGGCTTTGTGGAAACATACCAATTCTGTGGTAACCACTCAACTCTTTTGTGCAAATGATGGGAGTGTGTGTATACCAATAAAACTTTATTGATAAAATAGACTGGTAAGATTTTACCCACAGGCCAGTGACCAAGATGCAAATAAATGCAGATGTCAACCAGAACTTTTTTAAAAAATGAACTAGATTAAGATGGGATGAGGTTGAATGGGGTAGAGTGATGTGGGACAGGATGGCATGGGGTTGAAAATAACATGCAGAGCTTATTGCATAGAGAAATACATATCATTTTGTGAATATTTTGTTACAAATATGGTTTATTCAAATATACAATTTACATGAGTGACTATGTTCAAGTGACTAATCATATATATGCATAGACATGCATATATATGTGCTTACATACACACACACACACACACACACACACACACACACACACACACAGTTGTTCCCCTCTGGCCCAGGACACAAACCCAAGACCTTGGGAGGTGCATGGACTGTGCGCTCCACCAGGGCACACCTATAGCTGAATTTCTTAGTCTGAGTCAAGATCAGAAAAGTTTGAAATAAACTGATATGGTGATAGAATCTTTAATGGGAATCTGGCAGCTTTAATGGGAAGCTGGCAGCCTGGATTAAAATCTCCATTCTGCCAGTCATGCACACTTGGATCTTTCAGAAGACACTTTCCCCTTCATAAATCTTATTTTCCCCATCTGTAGGGTGAGAGACTTGGAGAAAAGGTCAGAGTTGGACTCTGGTCCTGAGGATCTGTGGAGGCTTTGTCATCAGCTAGTGCAGCAGGGTTGGCCACAAACAGGTGATCCACCTCAGAGACTCCATCCCAGGGTCTCTTCCTCTCGGTCCCTATCCAGCCCTGTCTCTACTTAACTGAGAAACATGTGCTTCATTTCATCACTGGAGACATCACTTAATAAATCCCTGTTTGTGGATGAGACTGGAGCCTAGAAAGAGGGAAGACTTGCCCAAAGTCACATAAGTGCCCGAACCAAACTTACGTTGTTGTTAGTATTGTTTTTAATCTAAATCTGCTGCCTTCTTCTCTACAGCACAGTCCTCTCTGGGGGAGTCATACATTGCAACCCACCCTCTCTTCCTACTAGGGTCAGTTCCTAAACACTTAAAAATAAATTGTTGACTGTCAAGAGCCAGTGAGGGTTTACTAAGAATAGGTAAAGTCATCTCTCATCCTTTACATGTTTCACAGGTTATACAATCTGAAGATCATAAAATCAAGTACAGAGCATGTATCTGGACTTCCAGAAAATTCTGACAAGATGTCTTTGGAGTCCCTGAAGAGCAGCTGGTGAGATGAAGACTAGAGAATGATTGAGTGAAGTGGATTCATGTTTGATAGGTCAACCATAACCCAAAACATCATTTAATGGAGCAAAGAGGCCATGGGAAGGGGTCACCAATGCCTATGCATGAGT
This sequence comes from Solenodon paradoxus, assembly GCA_004363575.1. NCBI lineage: Eukaryota > Metazoa > Chordata > Mammalia > Eulipotyphla > Solenodontidae > Solenodon > Solenodon paradoxus. Next base: position 109,700 of record RJWH01000652.1, read on the forward strand.
GGAGGGAATGGTGAGGACTCTGGCATCAAAATGGGGGTGTAATCATCCCGAAGAGTCAACACTACCACTCATCTGTGTCTACTGTGGCCTTGAGTTGACTTGGGCAAATTGGAACCAGAGCCCCCAGCTTTTCAAAGATAGTGAGAATCTGGATTTTCTGTTTTTACGTATTGCAAACACATCCTAATTAGAAAACAATCACTGTGTTTGTGACCCACAAAACAAGTCTAGGGGTCCAATATAACCTATGGATGCCAGTTTGTAATGTCTGGATTAGAAGTTTGCTGTCAACCTGGAGGAATTTCTCCAGATGGTTACATTCTCTGTCTTGTACTATTCACCACTTTTATCACAGGCTTGAATGAGGATACAGAAGGTATAATTATCAGACAAATGGGGAAAAATTGGCAAGATCAAAATTCAGAGTTATTTTCAGAGATGGGACCATGAAACCAACATATCAAGATGACAGCAAAAAATGTAAGGGTCACACAAGGATCAAAAAAATGGTAGACCATTGTTTGTCCTATTTATGCCATCTTGTTCAACTCTCTACCCTCTGCTGTATGTGCTTTGGGGAACCCTCAGTTCCTGCTCCTCTTCTGGTAGGCTCTTTCTTCCTGTAGCCTTTATGAAACATGAGGGAGCCATCCCAAGAAACTCAAGACCTTTCCCTTCCTCAAGGAATGTTGTCCTCAACTTGTGGCCTTTTAGTCACCTGCTCCTCCAGGCTGGAGCCAACCCTTTAACAGCTACCTCCCCTCTAAGCTGACCAGTGAACCAGACCTTATTATTGTAATAATCTTTGGAGACTCAACCATCATGAGAAACACCCAAACTCAAGGTGGTTCACTGAGTCAGGCCCAGCTCCAAGATGGGCTTGTTGCTCAGGCTGTGAGAAGGGACAGCCTTTACGTTCCCTGACCATGAAGCTGTGAGCCCCATCAGGGAAGGTTCCTGACCACAGCATTCTTCACTGCAGGTACAGTGCCTGTTACAAAATCTGGCCCCAGTTAGGTATGCAATAAATATTAGAGGTCAGGGTTATAAAAAAAAAACACGTTTTAGACAAAGAAATTTGAACATTGACAATAATTAGCTGACATTAAAACATTTTTGGTTTTGTTAAGAGTGATAAAGGTCTTGCTGCATTAAAAAAAAATTTACCAGTTTCTCATTTTTTTCCTTAAGTCTTGGGGACAAGGAGTACAAACATAAGTACTCCGGAAATGAGATGACATAATGTCCAAGATTTGCTTTAATAGCTCTTGCCTAAGAATAAAGAGAAGGCAGTCCAGATGAAACACTCTATTTTTGTGTTTTGATATTTTCATTAAAAAAAAAAAAAAAAAAAAGAAGAAGAAAGATGAATTTACAAGGTGAGCTTCCCACCTGAGGTGCTCTGACTAGGATTAATCACTATCATCCTGGCTGCCATACATAGAGCCCTGCTATCAGAGGCCTACTCTCTTGCTGGCTGAGATCTACTCTCCTTCCTTCTGCCTGAGGCCTACACTCTTCCTTCTAACTGAGGCCTACTCTCTTCCTTCTGGCTGAGATCTATGTTCCTTCCTTCTGCCTGAGGCCTACTCGCCTTCCTTCTGGCTGAAGTTACTCTCCTTCCTTCTGACTATCCATAGGGATGGGAGAAGAGCTTCCCATCTTATCATGAGAAAGGAATCAGCCAATCAAGCCTGAGGTAACCTGTCCTGGTGTGACCCTGGGGCTGGGATGAGAGGTACAGCTGTCAGAAAAATTATCAAAAACTTAGAAATAAGGTATAAGGTGGGTGGGGGTATATATTTTCAGTGTCACCAGGGAAACATAGCCACAAACTATCTAGAGGAGTGTATTTGATTCAACTTATTATATACTACTGATTCAAAAGCCTAGATTTACTGAAGCACATATTTACCTGTTGATTTTGACCACCATTATGCAAATAATTTCTATCCATTGAGAAAGACAACCACAAATTTTGCATTTATGGCCCCTTATTGGACATTCATCAGTTTTGGATCTAACCCAACAATCTTCTTCTAGCATTTCTTACAAATATCTAGCTTGCTAAATGGTCTTTGAGTTAATTCTATTATCTTACTAGTTTCCCTCATTAATTAATGAGTAGAATAAAATAGTTTACATATGTCCATTTTTATGGGTAGGAGAGGACTGTTTCATAACATTTAGAAAATTATACTTTGTGGGTCCCATCTCGTATGAATCAACTGTTTCCATCCCATTGACTTGAGAACTCTGGAGGTGGCCCATTTTCACATTGGATAGCTCCAACCCTTTAAAAGAAAATTCTATTTTTTTTTTTTTGAAGTTAGACTCCATCACAATAGAGCACCTGTCCTCTGAATATGCAGTGAAAACACCAGGGTTTTACGAATCAGACAAACCTGGGCTCAAATCCCTGCTCTACCTCTTATTAGCTGTTTCACCTTGGGAAAGGTACTTGGTTTCCCTTTGAAAATCCTGTCTTTATCTTCCAGGAGTGAGAATTAAATGAGGTAGAGCACATAAAACACTTAGTTCTAGTGCCTGGCACATAATAGGTTAGTTTATCTTCTTTTCAATCATTTCCTCATTCATTCATTTATTCAACAAGCGTTTATTGAGACACTGCTAGTGTTGAATGCTTGAGATACAAATATGCATAACAAATAGCTCCTGTTCTAAGAATGCATGCAAATTAGTAGGCGAGAAAGAAATGTTTTAAAAGAAATTCTAATACAGCATGATAAGTACAACAATAGAATCATGTACAATGCACAGAGGAGAAAGTGATTACCTCTGAGGCAGAAGCAGAGGTGGTTGCCAAAGTAGGCTTCCCAGTGAAGGTGATGCCTATAATGTGTTTTGAACATAAATAAGAGTTTTCCTGGCACTCAAGGAAGGAGATAACATTAAAAAAGACTTGGGGAAATAAAATAGCATGGTAGGCCTTGATGAAGTATAAAGAGCAAATGAGGGGCAGGGAGATAAACTTGGCAAGGTCATAGTGGGAGATGGACTGGGGAAGCAAAGGCAGCTTAACTTTGTCCCTTAAAAAATGATGGAGCTATTGTATACAGATGCTGATTTGCAATGATGCACACCTTAAACCTATATGATGTTATGAGGCAATGCTCTTTCTATAAAAAATTTAAAAATAGGAATAGATAAAGGAGCATTTTTGAAAGAGTTTAGGCAGAGGTGTGATTTTATTATGTTTATTTTTAGAAAGATCATGATGACAGCAATATGAAGGATGAAAGAAGCTGGGGTTGAAGAGCTCCTTGACAATCCAATCCAAACCTAGAAATAGAGGGATTGGATAGGGGAAATGTTTAGGAAATATAATCAACCAGACTTTACAACTATGTGACAATCATGGTGACCACCACACCACCTTCCTTCCCTGCCCCACCAACAGATTCCTGCTGAGAGAAGAGGTCATATGCTGGCTCTTGAGCAAAGATTGGCAAACTAACTGAACCAAAGTGGGCTCCTGGGCCAAGATCAATCCCATCCATAGGCTAGAGAGTGATCCAAGAAATAACTCGGTATGAAAAGCTCTGTCCAATAGGATCAGTGACAATGAACTAGGATGGTCCTATTCCCTCTAGGGTTGGATAGGAAAATGCAAAGATAATTAGTCAGCTGGAAACTGGGAGAGAAAGGAGAATGACATGCAAAGAGAAGCACAAAGGCAATGGAAAACAGATCGATGTCAGAGGCACAACAGCTCTGGCACCACTACAGAGCAAACACTCAAATCAAAGTTGCTGCTAAAGTCTTACAGTCATCCTCATCTGGGAATACAAGCTTATCCAAGTGCTTCTACATTCCTGACAGCCAAAAAGTTTCTATTAACTAGCCTCTCTCTAGCTGATCAGATGTTAGAGAAATAAATGCATCTGCAGAAATATTAAAATACAAGTCTCACCTCCTCCAAGTCATCTCGACTTCAAACTAAATTCCCTCATTCCTTCAACTCTTCTTCATTGACCATGACTTTGCCTTCTTCATTTCTTCATTGCACAGGATCCTGAAGACCTTTCTTCATGTCACCAATATCCAAAGTCAGGGATTTAGCTCATTCTCAATCCCTGACACCACTCCCTGTTTGGAGCTCAGTTCCTTCCCTGTTCCGCCCACCCAAACCCTAGGCTACTCTGAAGTTAGCAAATCAGAAGGAAAGAAAAATGATAAAATGAGATAGAAACACTTAGAGAACTATACCTTGTCATAGAAAAGGCAAGAACAAGGAGAAAATTCATGCTTACTGAAAGGAACAATCTTACATTCATCTTCATGCAGGATTAGTATCTCTCCAGGTCCTTGTTTCAGCATGTTTGAAACTGGCCTGTGTAAAAAGATAAAGCAATTGTTAGACCAAGGTAGCCACACATTCCACTAATGACCACAGGTTGCTAATGTAACAATTTAAACTCCATGAAGACTAAAGTTTTTCTTAGTCATCACCAAATTTTCAGTGCTTAGAATAATGTCTGGTACATGCCAGGGACTCAGTAAACATTTACTGAGTGAACAAATATATGAATTCACAGTGAGTCTACAGAGAAGTCTCTGATGATACATCAGAGTTCTCTGTCCTTAGCCCATCGTGATTAATAATTCAATGAAAACATAAAGGGATTTCTGAGGAAAATAGATAAAAACAGAGCTGGAAAAAAATTTTTATGCAGTGGTGAATCAACTCCTGATTCAAAATATCTGGAGAGGACAGAGCAATACTTGATATTATGATCAGAGACTTTAACAGAACTGTCACATCCATTGAGAGATGTGACTTAGTAACAGTGTTCTTGGAGAAGAATCATGAGTCTTAGTTGATCATAAATATGGTAGAAATTTGAGCTATGAGAGAGTTTCCTGGCAAGTTCCTGTGTTCTCAGATACAGAAAACAGAAATGAGCAATGTCCAGTACAAGTGTTCTGTTCAGACCAGGTCTAGAGTCATTTACTCTACTCAAAGGATGTAAGTCAAGGAAAGAATGGAGATCTTATCATATGAGAAACAACTGAAGGAACTAATGTTCTGCCATGGTAAGTCTCAGAGGCTGCATTACTTTCATAGGACTGCCATAACGAAATGCCACAATCTAAGCAACTTTAAACGACAAAAATTAATTCTCTGGCAGTTTTAGAGGTTGGAAGTCCAAAATCAAGGTATTTATAGGACCATGCTCCCTCTGAAGTTTCTAAGGGAGGCTCGTTCCTTGCCTCTTTCAGCTCCCAGGAGCCACAAGTGTTCTTTGGATCGTGACAGCATCCCTCCACTCTTTGTGTGCTCTTCTCCCTTCGTGGGCTGTGTGTTTTCTCATAAGGACATCAGTCATATTTGATTGAGGACCCACCTTACTCCAGAATGATCTCATTTTAACTAGTTACTTCTACAATTACCCTATGTCTAAATAAGGTCACATTCTGAGGTCTTAGGGCTTGGGAATTCAGTACTTGTCTCTGGATAGCTGAGAGCAAGAGAACAGCCTTCATGTAGTTGCAGAACTCTTGTGTGAAGGATTTGATCTGTGTGGCTCAAAGGACATAACTAAGAAGAAAGAGGGTGTGGACATCACATACAGTGCAAAATGGAGCTACTTACAAAGAATTTCTTTTGCCATTATTTCAGATCTTAGAGAAAACTTAGAAATTATCTGGTCCATTGCTCCACTTTTATTTTTCCTGTATGTTCACATTCTCTTATTAGGGTTTCTTTATTTTTATTAAAAAAGAAAGAGAAAGAGAAAATATTACCACCATCCCTTGGGCCCCCTCCACCCCAAACCTTACCGCTTTTACCCCCACTCCCTTTAGTAACCACAGTTTTGCTGTCTAAGTTCCCTAGTTTAATTTTGTCATATTCATCCATTTGCTTTGTTTCCTTAAGTTCCACTTAAAGCAGAAATCATCCAATATGGTCTTTCTAAGAGCTGAAGCCGCCTCCCTTTTGACTCCCACCCCTGAAACCCTTCAGGAAGAGGCGAAATGACCCCTGGGGTGACCCAGGCATAGGGGCATTCTTTCCCAGGAAAGAGATTGGACTGCCTGACCTCTTGTCACCTTCCGTCTACTTGATTCCCCGCGTCACTCTCTTCTGGTATTCTGGCATAAGGGCACCATTTTTAACCACACCGAGATTTAAGTGACTGCTTCTAAGAGGTGATATAAGCAGATGAGCTCCATGATAACACAGGCTGCTTATGAGAAATGGAGCGTGAATTGCAGGCCCAAGAAATGAATATAAATTCAGCAGCTATTTTAATTTTTAATTGGAAAAAATAAAGCCCATCCCAGCCAGGAAGAATAGGGGAGAACACACTTTGCACAGCACTCTAGAAAGCATCTGTTCGTGCTGCGGAGACAACCAGAATAGTCTTGTCGCCTCTGTCTTCCTTGAAATTGGGATAGGAAAGATTTCTACGGAGACTGCCACTGCTGGCCGCCTCTGTGGATAATGAAGGTCATGGTTTATGGGCACAGAGTATTCTGTTCCAGATGCAGCCTCATTGGTATGCAGGCTTGGAAACCCAGCAGCCGTCAGTCGCATGCAGTGATCAGATTTTGAAATTTAGTAATAATATATCTCCTCGCTAGCTCCCTCACATTTTTCTGGTCAGTTTTGTACTTAAATGGAGTAGCTGGAAGATAGAAAGGGGTCAGGGGAAGAGAGTGACATGTATTAGGCACCTACTTTGTGTAAGACATTTGTCTCATTCAATATGAAGGCTTTGGACTCCATGGATGACGGGAGCCTGTGTATGTGCATGTCTGTCTGTGTGTGTGTGTGTGTCTGCCTGTGTGTGTGTGTGTGCACATATATGCTAGCACATTTGTGATCTAGATTGAGAAAAGGTGCCAAGTGTTTAGAGGATGACATGATTAAGGATCCAAAGGTGCAGAATAAGTGTGGAGATTCCAGGATCACCCTCATGAGACAATACAGGTAAGAATCTGTCAGTCTAAATGAGCACTGGCCTTTATCAAGTATGGAGTAAGAACAGGAAACACCTCTTTCTCTAAAGGGATGTCAAGAAGACTTGAAGATCTGAGAGGTGGACAGCTGGTCACACCTGGGAAGGGGTCAAGACGAGGCAGGTCTGGCTACCAACTCTCAACAAGGCAGAAAATCTGCCTCATCAGAATCACAAAAAGTTTTGCACAGGGACTGATTAAGAGGGCCTTAAACAAAGTGAGGTCGGAGGCAGAGAGCAGCGGTGAGCCAGTGGATGCTGTGACTGGGCGATGCTCAGAGCGCACTGGAAACCAGTGACTTCAGCAGGCTAGAAACAGGCTTCGCCCGCTGCTCCTGTGCGAGTCTGTCTGACAGCACCCACGACAGCAGCTCTCCTCTGCTGAATGTGCGCCCATTCCCTTACCTTCTGCCACACTCCATTTAAGTCATCTGCCTGTCTCCAAAATCAGTTTCTACTCCGACTTCACTGACATTGTCAGAAGTGCCAACATTTTTGGAGGTTGGACAGCAGGACCGCCTCTTTTGATTCCCTCTCCCGCAAGGCCAGTCGCTTACAAATAGGACCAATGGCTCCTACGTGACACCTCCCCACCTTTTCATTTACACTGCCATGTCCCAAGGCCAGGGCCTCGTCCACACTCAGTTATAGCAGCTCCTATGATCAAGCCCCATCTGACCTCAGAAACCCACCGCCCACTCTCTCATTCACTCACATGAGCCCCTCCCTGTATCCTAACAACCGACTCTGAGTCAGCCTCATTCCCTTCTCATGATATTTCTTCCATCTGGATTGCATGGTCCCTGTGTGTGCTCTCAAACCCCAGCCCCATCAATTTAGTCAACAGACATTAACGAAGGTCTGTACTGACACCTTTCTAGGTGCTGGGGATCCAGTAACAATCAAGACCGAGTCCCTCTGCTCTGGGAACTTAGATTCTAGTGGGGAAAATGGAAAATAAAGCCTGGTGCAGGATGAAGAATGGCACAGTGTGTCCACCTATTTCAGGGTGATCAGGACAGGCTTCTCTAGGGAGGTGACCCTGGATTAGACCGGAATGAAAGGGGAGTTAATTGTTTGAAAAATAGGGTAAGAGCTTAAACGGACAGGGAAGAAATTTCCACCTACCTCTCTAGGCTCTTCTTGGGATGGTCAAGCAATAAAATTAATATTGGACAGATTAGTAGAATAAATGAATAAATTTCATTAAACAGGTATGGAGAATTCACATTGATGTGGATTCTGAAGACAGCGGATTAAAACGGGAGGCAGGGGAGGAGCTCTGTACTCTGAACTAAGGAATGGGATAGGGGCCTGGGCATCAAGGAGAGAGAAGGGGGACCCACATGACAAGGAGAGGGTGACTCATATGTTGAAGACCAGATGCTCTGTAATTAGACATCTGCCCTACCATATAGTTAGGTTTCTCCCATAGAAAAGTTATTTCTGGTAAAAATCTAATGTCAGTTTCTTATGAGCCTGCAGGGACTCAAATGGTCTTTCTCAAAATAATTCATATGCCAGTGACATGTCTTGGGGAGAACATCTTTGAGCATCTTCTGAACATCTTTGGGAGCCTCTTCTTCAAGTTTCAAAGTCTTCTTCAAAGATGGACAGAATCTCTGTAGAAGTCCCCCGCACCCTGGATTCTAAGAATTCATGCCTGTGATAGTCACGAGTCCCTCACATATCTCACCTTGAATTGTTTTGTGCCTTTTCATGCCTAACCAGATAGTCAGTTATTTGAGGGCAGGAGCTAGATACCACTTCAGAAAAGAGAGAGATTACAGGCGACTAATACATGCCAAGATCACAGGTCAGGCAATATGCGGGAGAGATCATTTCACTGTGCTTTTGAAAGGTGAGGCTTTGAGAAAAAGATGTCTTTCTTGTGATTTGCAGAAGACCAATTTCCCGGCCTTGTTTATTTCCTAGTGGAAGTGCTCCTTGCTGGAGGCTAGGAAAGTAGCTAAGGTTTCTGTCTAATTTGAATCCATGAGCAGCGATAAACTCCTTATGAGTGAGACAGAAAATGCCACCAACAGCTCTAAGATGAAAGACATCTGTTGTCAAACTATCTTGAAATCAGTGAGCTGAAGTCACAGAGAAAATGCCATCCTGAGGATGGCATTTCTGACTTCAGGGTAATGATTCCAGCATAAATCAGGAAAAAATGTTTTCATGATGAGAAGCAGTTAAGGATCACTAGAAAGAACACAGAAATGTGTCTAGACTTTATTGAAACAAATCTTACTTTATATTTTTAAAATCTACAGTGTTCATATTTAAAAGGGTGTCAAGTGTTCTTTTGCATTAATGTATTCAGTTACTTTAACAAAGAGTTATGTTTCTGCCAACCAGCTAAACATATTAACTGAATACATCCAATCACTGTGAATACACTGTGGGGGTACAGTAGTGAATGATCCCTGTCCCCAAGGGACCTACAGTCTAACAGAGAAAGACAGATCTTAAATAAATTAGTATCCACAATTAGAGGATTACAAGCAAGCACAGCAATGCAATGGAAGCCTGGGTTAGGCGGAAGGCGTGACTGAAGAGCATGGGGAATATGTGTTCAAAACAAATTCCCTGAGAATAGGACAGTTCCTCTGAGATGAATATTGGTGACAGCAGGAACAGAGCTCGGAATATCCTAGGTAGAAGAAACCACCTGTACCCAAAGTTGACACTGGAGAAGACCATGGTTCTTAGAAGAATAGTCAGTTAACAAGAATAGAGTAAAACAGGCATTTTGTCATGGGGCGAGGAAGGCAGCAATAGGCAAAACCAGAGCAGGACTTAGTAGGAGTCTGTCTTTACCCTCGGAGGTTACTTCAGATTTGGAGTTGGGGACAGTCACTGGCCTCTGTAAAGAGAATCCCATAAATCCTCTGTTCAAGAAATAAAAATTTGAGATGAGAAATAAATCACCTTTTAAGAAAAGAATCAGCTTTATAATTAAAGGGAAACTGAAGAAAATCACTTGGACCTAAAAGCACTTTTGTTTATTCAGGCATTGTGCTGCAAATTGCTTTTCTTAGCTGATAAGAGAAGCTGGAGGATAAAGATTATTTATAACCCAGGTAGTTAATGAATCTATTTGCTTACAAATCAGATTAAGACAAGGTCTCCAGTAAAACTAAACTAGATCATGCTCCACTTAAGTGAAAAATTTCTAGCCTCCATTCTATAGAAAGAGATAAGGGCTGTCTCTCTGTCAAATTGTTTTGACAGGCCTGTTTTTGCCCATGTGAAGCGTAAACCTTCAATGTTTGCATGTGAACATCAAGAACTGTGAAACATGTTTTAGATAGTCAAGGGAAGTTGTTATAAACATAATTGGTATGCAAATTGACATAACATGCAAAATATTAAAATAAAAAGATCCTTGAAAAAAAATAACTGGTGTCAGAGGTTATATAGTTGGAATTTTGTAATTATTATTATCAGCCGAAGATACAATTAAACATAAAATAGAATGCTTTTCTTTCTTCTTCTTGCCTAAGCCCCATCATTGACCAACAATGTAATGCCCCAGTTTATGGTTTGAGATGTTTGAAATAGCAGCTGTCAGTCTCTCTTTTGAAGCTGTTAAAATAAAAATGGGAGCTTTGCTTATATCTCACTTTCTCCATTTAACTCCATCCATACTGCCCTCACCAAACCTCCCCTAAATAGAATACTAGAATACTTGTGAACATCTGCTTGCATCCTACCCTTGTCTGGAACTCCCTTCTCACTTCCAGCTCCAGAGCCTGATACTTCATACAATGACTAAGAAGACATTGCTACTTATTAGAACCCAAGTTACAAATTCAAGTCTCTGAAGTGAAGAATAACCTTCTTGAAAGCTGTAATTCTAAGTCCAGTTAGCCCCTTAGTGATGTCCTTTTTATGTGGATACAATATCTAGGGAAGGAAAATTCAGAATGAGAACATAGAGTTAAATAATGTGATGGCCTCCATGAAACAAAATGGTGCTCACTGACCCACTTTTACTAAAGCATGTGTCTTGTGCTGCTCTCTACTGGCTGAGGTGAGAAAGTCAAGAAAGTAGGCTCATTCTCTCCTGCATCCTCACAAAGGTACACACTGCCATGGCCAGATTAGTGTTGGCCAGAAGTGAGATTGCTTGGCTCACATGTGAGTTGAACTGTTCACCTGGCCTCAACTAATGCCAAGCCAAGGCAATAGACAATGTGGGAATGAAAGAATCCCTTGGTCAATCTGGTATTATTATTAACACAAAAATCTGGATAATTATACATTGACACCTCTTCAAATTTCTCTTTGAGACATTAAAAGGTGGCAGGAACAATCTTTACATATCTGAACACAGCAGACAGGTGTAGAAAGATGCCACAGGGGAGAGGATGAAACCAAAGTGAGATGCTTCTAAGTATACAATCCATTCAGGTATTGTCCCCAAAGCTGGATCCATAAACCAAAATGATACCATGGAAGTCTTCTGGCCTTTAACAACCACATCAGATCATTTAAGCCAAGAACTTCCAAGTTTAATGCTCCCCAAGTCTTCATGGATCCTGTAACTTCAGAATTTGCCCCAAAGAGACAGCCCACAGGACTCCAAAGTACATGCTTCTGCCTTTGTCATTCCAGACCACCACTGTGCGGGGCACCTGCTCCTCTCCAGACTGTCCTAATTAGCAGCGTGGCACTCATTAACAGCTGCTGCATGTTTAAATGTTCTCTCCCACATGGAGCAGAGCCTATAAAACTCCCCAAAATATATCCTCCTGCAAAACTGGTGGATGCCATGGAAGCAGATGTCTGGGTCTGATGATCTGCTCTGCAAGGATCCAAGATTCTAGTTTTTCCTACAGCAGTCAGGGCTGAACAAAGCACCACAGGGGCAGCACCGCCATCTTGCAGACTTATGTGCTCAAGTGAGCACCTGGCCCATAGCAGGCACTCAATGTTAGCTACAAGTAGGGCTGATATTCAGCTAATATACATCAAGACATCATAGTAGTTGTCAAAATGTGGGCAAACTTCCATACTGAATGGCAAATAGCTGTTCCCCCAACCGCCTCTCCACCCAACGTCTATCACTACCACCATCACCATCACATGGTGGTGTGATGCCCTTTTCGCAGGACCCTGGGCATCTCTTCACAGCCATCGCTCATTTGGATAATTCAGTGTCATTAAGTTTAATATCATTATTATGAATGGAATCCCATTCCTACAAGTATTTATATCTAAAAACTCAACTTCATCATGAGCTCTCCCCCTACAGCTCTGATTTCTCCCTTCTTCTCATTGTCCACAGGAAGTTCCTATCCTCTTCCTGTTGCTTCATTGAGATATTTTCTGACTCAACACAATCTGAGTCATCTCATCCACAGCCATGACTTCACTTACATTGCATGGGCATTTCCCAGTCCCCACTGGGGGGAATTTGTTGAGGCTGGATCTATGTTTCCCATTATTCCCTTCCTGCATTGTTCTGGGTGAGCATGAGCCATACAAGATATCTGACATGAGACTAGGAAGGCAGACATGAAGCAGAGACAATTTTTTGCTTTGCTCTCAAATAGCCACTACAGGGCAGCAGGTGCTGCCTCCACTAACCCACCAGACAGCCAGGCGACTCCTCCAGTTCCTGCTGGATCTCTCTTTTGGTTTCTCCCCTGACTGGGCCAGGGGTATATTGGCTCTGTGATGAATGAAGCCAGTTGCTCCTGCAACAAAAACTAAAGGTGGGGAAAGATCAGTGCAGGTGCCTAGGTCAGTCTTGGGGCTTCTGGCTTATCCTTACAGATTCCCCTTCTCTTGCAGCCCCAAATCATGTCAATTTCCTTTCCTGTCTACCCTACAGACTCAAGTAACAGCTGTATATAAACTGCTGACCCAGCTTCCACACTGCATTTGTCAACCCTCTGTAATAAATCTCTATGGCTATATCCATTCGTATACCTACAGGTAGGTAGGCAGATAGACAGATGGACAGATATATACATACATACCTACATGATAGATAGATAGATAGATCTCCTAATGGTTCTGCTTCTCTGATTGAATTCTACTGATACAAACATCCACCAATCATCTAAGTCATAAATCAAGTATTATTCTAATTCTTTTCTATCATTCCCAACATCTTAGCAACTATCCATTGAGTTATTATACCTTCTAATCTATTTTATTGTCCAAGTTTCTGAATCTTTTTGTTTCATCTGTTTTGTCTGTGTTTGTTTTTTTGAGAGATGACAATGGAAATATGTTTTATAAACAGCAACTAGAATACCATGGTGGAAAATCAGAAGAGAATTCATGAATGACTGTGACTTCAATGTACAACAAAGCACTTTGAATAACCTAAGAGCAGGTTGCCCTCCCTTTTCACCCCTCGCAACTGTGCAGATATTAAACAACCAGACATGATCTCCTGAAAGCCAAGGCCACAGAGAGATGCCCATGTTTGTAGGTCACAGTTTTTCACTGCAGAACATTTGTTGCAAAGGGAGACAAGCACTGCACTCACTGGGGGCTTAGCAGCAGCTTAATTATTAAAAATGCCTGTTACAGAAATGTGTCTGTATTTATTTATCATAAAGGCGACAGGAGTTGCTATGCAAATTCATAATGCAAACAGCAGAAATGTTAGCCTACTTAAGAACAGGGAGCTTAAGTACCAGGCTTTACGTTGGCATAATAAATATGCCCATTACATGTCTTCCAACTTTCACAATGTCCTGGCATGGATCCCCAACACATCCCCCATCCACTTTAGCATTTCTCCTGTGTGTGCTTGATTATAATGGAACTACATTTTCTTACATGTTCTAACTATTATTCACTATGCATTAATTCACAAAGTATTTATCAAGTGCTTACTGTTTGTACAGGATTTGCATTTGTGAAATTTTTCATTGTAATGAGACAAGATCATCTATCAAGAGGTGATCAAAAATTATTTCATGTAGTGACAGCTATCACAATATATATAAATATATGTGTATATATACACACATGTATACATGTATATACATATATGTATATATGTATGCACATACAAGTGTATGTGTGTGTATACGAGGTCACATAAAAGAAATTGAGTGAACGGGTAGGCAGAAAAATACTCTTGGAAGAAGTGGCAAATAAACAGAGATGCAAATAGGGGGAAAGAACAGCCATGAACCATTGAACCACTTCCCAAGCAAAGAAAAAAGAGGGTTAAAATTCCTGTACTGGGAAGTGCTCCACTGTGCATTCATGCTACAATAAAATATAAAATAAGGAGAACTGAATGTTTCTTCCTTCAGTATCTAGAAGATTAAGCTCTTTTCTGCCTTTGCACATTCTGTTCCCTTACTGGATGACTCTTGTCCCTGCTTTCATCCGCCTAACTCCTGGCTTTCCAGCTCAGTAAAAACATCCTTTCTTCAGGGAAGTATTCCCTGACTAACAAAACTAAGGCAACTCCTCTTTGTTATTTTCTCTGACAACGTCTTTATTTACCTTTACAAGGTTTGAAATGAACCAATAGGAGCTATATAACAAAAATATAGTAACTAATATTGTTGCTATTATTATAATTATTCTTGGCATAACAAATAGGGGACTGATTAATAATAATATATATACATATATTAAAAACAGAGAGATGATAGGAATTGGCTCACACAATAGTTATGGAGGCCAAGCTGTCCCGTGATCTGCTGCCTACAAATTGGAGGACAGGAATTCTGGGAGTGTATTCAGAGTCCAAGGCCCAAGAACCGGGGGCCAGTGGTGTAAGTCCCAGCTCAAGTCTGCAGATTTGAACACTAGGGACATTGGTGTCCAAGAATGAATGTACAGGTAAAGCAGAGGGCAAATTCACCTTCTGCTGCCTTGCTCTTCTCTCCAGGCTGTCAGAAAATCAGATGAAGCCCACCCACACTGTGAAGGCAATCTTCCTTATGCGGTCCTCTGATTCAAGTGCTCGTTTCCTCTGAAGACCCTCATAGACACACCCAAGATAATGTTGAAGCAGCGATCGAGGATCCATTAGTCCAGCCAAATGGACAGGTGCAATTACCCATCACACATGTGTCCATATTAACAGACAGAAAGCATTCAAAATAGTTGTCAAACAAATAGACCAATGCATGGGTCATAAAACCATTGGGTCCACAGGCAGGTTCAGAACTGGGAAAAGAGTGGGAATGGAAAACAAAGGAAAGCATGTTATTGAGAAAAATAAGGTCTTAAATTGGGTGAATCTAGAGGGTGCTATGCTAACTGAAATAAGTCAAAAGAAGAAAGATAGATACTAGATGACCTCACTCATAGGTGGAACATAAATAGACAAAACAAAGGAACAGATGAAACAAAAGCAACACTTGGACACTTGCAACAAAACTGAGGTCACCAATAGGGACTGGGATGGTGTAGGGTGGTGCAAATGGTGGCACAGCCCACTGGACACTGGAGAAAAACACTCGGTGATTTGGTGGAGGGCAGGGTGTGTTGACATATATATGAAGAACGGGGAACCCATACATGCGAGTTTATTTTAATGTGTAAAAAGAAGAAAAATAATAATACTAGAAGGTAGGAGGGAAGACTACTAAAAGAAACTAAGCAGAGGGGACAAGGTTAGGAGGATAACAGAGAGCAAGCCAAGCCCGACAGCCCAGTGGGGCAGAGGACATTTAAAACCAAACAACAGCTAAAGTGCTGGCAAATGCCAACAGAAGCTTCAGCACTATTCAGAGAGACAGTGTTAAGCAAGCTTGAGATGGAAGACTGGAGAGACACACTCAGTCACCTGCTGCCTACCGCAGAGACCTCCTCTGCCCAGATACTTTCAGCAAGATAGGCTGTCCATTGCCAGCAGCAGTTAAGATTGGACCCTCACACAGTGAGTCTTCTCAACTCAAAATATTCATTGTCCTTTAGCCCTTCTTTGTGGGAGAGTGATCAAACACTCCATACCTGGATCACAAGTTCAAGTTTGCCAGGGTCCCCTTTGCAGGGTGGTTCCCACAACACCACCCACCACACCAGATATGACTGACGCTGGATGTACCAGGACAGCCGTGACATTTGGAATTGTGATGGCATGATCTTCTCAAGGCCTGTGAAAGCAACAGCCCTGCCAGCTGGGAGAAGGCCTGGAGTGGCTTTGAGCTCTGCCTGCTTTGACAGCAGAGGTTACAGCAGATGCTCCTGTATTTCATTGTGCAGCAAATGAAAGCAACGTGGGAGGAGAGGAAAATAGAACCCAGGAAAGGACGCAAGCCCTTCTGGGCAGCCCCCAGCAGATGGGACTGTACATAATGACATAACACAGGTTCCAATCTCAGGGCCAGCTGCTGAGGCGTGACTTCTTTCTGAAGGGAAAAAGAAGAATTTCTCCTTGAAATGAGAAATACAAGGCAGACAAATGTGCCAAGGAGAGTGGAGGATTGAATGCCCCCACAGGGCTCTTTCAGGAACCAGCCAGCTCAACTGAAAGAACCATTGATGCAGAGGCAGATTCCTTGTTACCTGCTCAGACTGGTTGGGAAGCAGACCCACGCCTTCCATGGGCACCTTTCAGAGGTCTGCACTGCTAATTGATGTCGTTTCGGACAGCTTCCTCCTCAAAGCTATTATTTTCCCAATTTTCTTTGTCCAGAAAAATAAATAAATAAAGATCACTGGTCTCCTCCTTCTCTAGGATGTTTTTTTAATGTATCCATAAAAGTGTATCTTAAAAAGGAGTTGTTCTGTTTTCAGCATGTGGATAATTGATTTGTTACAACTCACAAAAGAACATTTGTCATTTTGAAACAACTGAGACAGACTTGCTTCTTCCTCCCCTAGATGAGCGAGATGAGCGTGGAGGCACTTGACTTATTACTGCCATTAAATTGAAGTGTTTGGCTGATTATTTGGTATTTCAGAATTCCTTATAAATCACTGCCTTATTTGGGTGATTACAATTTTAAGAAGAGACGCTTGATTTATTCGCCACATCAGGGAGGTTGAGGGAGACCAGGGGGCCAGGAGGTGGCTAGAAGCTTGATGAGATACAGTTG
Organism: Solenodon paradoxus; assembly: GCA_004363575.1. Taxonomy (NCBI): domain Eukaryota; kingdom Metazoa; phylum Chordata; class Mammalia; order Eulipotyphla; family Solenodontidae; genus Solenodon; species Solenodon paradoxus. The sequence goes on from RJWH01000652.1 coordinate 126,723, forward strand.
GAAACATCTGTTGACATCACCCCCTTTGCTGTAAGTTGCGGCGCAGGAATCTGCCTACACCTAGGAGGTTGTCATTACCCACACTTTGGTAGATAAATATAAGCAGCGGGTAGGGGGCAGGGCTCTTTGCAGATTGAGATAGACCAATCCACCTGGGATTTGGGCTCTCCCTACCTCCCCCAAGTTGCGGGTAGAAGAAAGCAGAGCTTCAAAATGAAATTCATCCTGTTGGATAAACCATAAAATCCAGGTCCCTGTTCACAGAGAAAACAGACATGACTCCAGTTGCACACAGCTGGATTCTGAGATGCAGCAGAGCAGAAAATGACTTCTTAGGTCCCAGTGAGTCCATCAATCAACAGCACTTATCAGTAGCCAAAGGGAGGCAGATCAATGCAGCAGTTAGGGAAGGGATCCTCAAAAGATTAGACATGATCCCCAAAATGTACAGCCAAGTAAGGATGAGTGCGCGGCACGCAGATTGTTTCTATCAGGTTGAAAAAAGTCGTGTGTGTGTATGCATGTGTGTGTGTGTGATAGAGTGGTTATGATAAATGCCACCTGTTCATAATGCTTCTCCAGCAGCAGGCTGGTTTCTTTTCCCAGGGAACAAAGCCATCTACTCCCACAATGAGAAGTCAGGCTAGAGTTTCAAATGCCCCCGCAGAAAACCCCTGCCTGCTGAGATATGTTCAGTGCTATATATTAAAAATTGGAACAGGTATAGCTGCCCAGGTGGCTAGCGTGGTGAGAGAATCCAAAAGTAGTCCTTTCGGGAATACATCAAGAAAATGAGACAATTAGCCTGGAAAAGAGAAGGGATAGGAGAGCTCAAGCCTATCTGAAAGGCTGTCAGAGGAAACCAATTTATTTTGTAATCGTTCCAGAGAGGAGCGAGGTTTGCTGGTGGAAGTTTGCAGAGAGAGGCAGACTTCAGTTTGGCATAATCTAGTAATTAGTGCTCTGTGGGTGCAGAGAAGTGGTGAGCTCCCTACCACAGAAGGTGTGAAGGGACAGTCTGGGTGACCATCCATCTTTGGTGAGAAGCGAAACTAGATGAAATGTAACATCCCCTGTTACTGTACGATTATGTGACTCTGTGACTTGAATTTACATTAAAGTATGAAGAGCTAACAGTATATTGTATTAAAACCAGAGGAGAATGTATAAAAAGTGACGGTTATGATAATGGAACATTATGTGCCTCTAACAGGAGAACTGGGCATAGAAATGGATAACAACCAGGTGTTTATTTCAGCACTGCACTTGGTATCCCAGACTGAGTAAGCAGTAGGCCTAACATTTAAGAACAAAGACATTGGTATCAACAAGTGGATACAGGTTCTGACTTTAGCACTTATTAGTTGTGTGACCTTGGAAAAGTTAACCTTCCTGAGCTTTATTTTTCTCATTGACCAAGTGAGGATCTTAATAGAGCCACTCTTGGAGAATCACTGTGAAGGTTTATGAGATCATTGGTGCCAAGAATATAACATGGTGCCTGACACATAGCAAGCACTCAACTATTATCAAGAATAGCATTACATTTTCTTCATTTAAGGCACACACTTTTCCATATGTTGCTGATTCTGGAATCTGAGCATAAAATACAGGCATTCACAGTGAATGTCTTGTTTTCCTCTCCTCCCACCACACATAACACACTGACACACACACACACACACACACACACACACACACACACAGCTATTTCTAAGTGCGTGCTGTACCTTGCCAATGACAGCATCTTAGAATCAAGATCTGTGCCCCTTCCCTGCAGCCTTTCAGGGTTACCAGCCTAACTCCTGATGGGAGGGAAAAAAAAGTGAAATCTGCTACACCAAGCCCCAGCCTCACTTGCTTCTTCTATACTCTGTGCAGAGGGCCCACTCAGAATTCAGCAACACCATCGGCTGCCGCTTGCCTTGCTGCTTCTGTGCGCCCAGCTGTGCTTCTGCCCTAGACACTTGCAATATCTCATCTCATTCAGTCCTCACGTCAGTCTTGTTAGTAGGATCCCCGTTTGGACACGCAGACGCATCTGTCTAATAGACTGGCCCCAAAGCCATAGCAGTGGGGCATCCAGTTTATCGACCAGACCCATGTGATTATCGCACAAGCAATTTCCCAGGATGCTGCATCAGAAAAGTGGGAATTACAGGCCTCCTTAACCTCCAGGTTGTTAACGCGCAGGCCTCATTATGACTTTTAACAGTGATTCACTGAAGACTGGGGAGAGGTACATGAGTTGAGAGAGAGGATAATTTCAGTGCTCATCCCACATCAACCCTTCCCGACCCTCCTGAAGGTGGGCATGTGAGCGCACACACACACACACAACCACACACACACACACACACACACACACACACACACACAGAGGCAGCCATCTTGAGGGAAAGGTCTAGGGTGATGGGGGCCTTACTGGGGCCAGTATGTGTTTCATCCCCTGTGGCCTCCCCAAATAGCACTCACTACTGTAGCCAAAACCCCTGTCCAGGGAGACAGGTCCAGTGAAAGGGCTTTGTCAGCCCCAGAAGAAAAGGACTCAGGAAGGCTGGTTTATACCAGTACTCATGAAGAGCTCACATTATGCCCACTGTCAGCATATTAATTTGCAGCGAGAGTTGTGAGTGCCAAATGATCTGCATCTGTGGCTCTGTGTCCCTGGAGACAGACAAATTACCAGCAGGTGACTCAGTGAGCATGGAGTTAGGGCAGGATGACCGGGAAGGCCAGTGCTTATCCTCAGAAGGGACAGCAGATCCCAAGACCAGGTTCAGGCACAGGCCTGCTCCTGCCGGCTTCCCTGCACAAAACCTTACCCGCTGGGCCCTGCAGCTCCTTTATAGGGCCTCACTGAGCTGACCAGTCCTCCTTCCCTGACAGTCCACCTCATCCCGGAAGTCACAGCCTCTGTGCCTGGCTGCCTCTGTGAGATGACGTTGCAGAGCCCCACCTGGTCACGACCCAGCAGCCCCGATGTGCAAGGAGGCATCTCATCTAGAAGAGCCAGGGGCCTCAGCAGTCAGCAGCGGCCTGTCTCCCATGGCTGTAAAACTGCTGGTCAAACCCAAACTGCAAGACCTTCCTCCCCAACTCACCAGGGTAGGTCTTAGTCCTTTTAGCTCCGCCATCCTCAGCGAGGAAGCAAGTTCTCTTGCTCCAGACCTGAGATCTGTCACAGATGAATCCAAAGGAAGGACCTCTCACAGCCCAATTCACAGGCCTCTGTGTCCATTTTCCCAGCAGCTTCTTCCAGCCCTCGCCACAGGCTCTGTCCTGTTCCCTGTGGAGTATCCCGACCTCCGACCAGGCAGGAGCCCAACCCTAAGTGACCCAATGGTCCTGCAGCCACTTCCCCACATGGGCCATTCTGCAACCTGAGAATCCTCACAGCCTCCTGGTCTGCCCAAGAATCCTCTGGGAATGGAAAAGACATGGGGCAGTCACGCCAAGATAGTAATAATTACGATAGCATCCATTCTCTATGTGTCAGATATTTACCACAGGCCGGACACTGTGCTAAGTGTTTTACATGAATTAGAAAATCACTTTGTCCTACAAACAACCCCAAGAGGAAAATGTTGTCTCTGTTTCATAGATGAGGGAACCCAGAGGCCAAGACTGGAACTCAGATCTGCCTCGCTCTGGAGCCCACGCTTGCAAGCATGGCTCTGTCTTGCCAACCCTCAGCATTGCCAAATGTGGCAGCCTGGAAAAATAGTGGGAGGATTTATCTCTATAATTTATTCAGAAGGGCAAAGAAGAAAGCAAACATTGTTCATGAGACAGAAATAAAGGAGGACACTATTTACTAAATGGAGTGATCTGCATCTAACTTCATCAGCACCCCTCTACTTTAATATGATTGGCAAACATCTTTGTTCTATATATTTTGCTACACAAAACATATCTGGATAATTCTGCTTCAGTCAAACTGTCAACCAGTAAAGTCTCCCAGCATGAAAACCTTGGAGCCACCGCTATCTGATTGTTCCATCAATATCCAGGAATAAGACTACTCCCAGGCACACTTACCTGCTAAGGCGGTCTTCTGGTAACAACATCTGTCTTTCCACAACCACTTCTTTAGCCAGTCCAACTTTCACCTGGCTCTGCTTCATACCCCGGCTGGTGGGCTCTCTTCCAAGTTCTCCTAACACTCCAGTCCACAAACTTTGTGAGCTTTCTGCCTTTGTAGCACTACTCCCATTATGCATGCAAAAAGCTACTTTCCCATGGTTCATTGGCACGGCATCTGAAAAGAGAATTGCAATGAGAAAAAAATAAAGCTATGATTTTAAAATTTCCTGGCATAATTCAAAGGAAGATTATGCTAAATATAGAGGGGAAAAAAGTGTTTTCATCAAAAGAGCATCATTAGAATTTTCCGCATCATTTCAATCTCTGTGATCATTTAAACCAGTGGATTTGTAAAATATATGTATATATGTGGTTATATATTTATAGATATATATTTTATATATATGCATACACACATATATATACACATGCATATAAAATAATAATATGACTACTAATCTAAAAGCACACAAAACATGTTTAAACAAATGCTTGGGAGGCCATTCAAGATGTCTTTTGATGGGTCCTTCTCATACAACACTGACAGGCAATTGTAGTTTTCTAAATAATTGACATGGAAAGGAGAATAGACTAGAAAACATAGTCCAAACGCTGTGTGTGCGCATGAGGGAAATGGGGAAGGGCCAGCCACAATAAAATGATTCGAAGATAGCAGTTCTATTCAATAAATATCTTCTGAGCAAATACTATATACAGGCCTTGTGCCCAGCACTTACAAAAAGGACCCTGATCTCTGGTCTCAGGCAGTTTCCAGTTCAGCACAGATAACAGACTGGGCACCAGCAACTACACATGATGAATGCACAGGGCACCTTTGACAAATAAACAGCAACTCTAGAGTTCCATTTCTAAGTCTTAGGCTGAGTTGGGAAAGTCACTGATCCTTCTTGCATCCTCCTCATATCAAGAATAGTAATAGCAAGCTAGCTCATGGCAGGGGCCTAGAAGAGTGCCTGCTACTGACCATATGTGTTGGCCACTATTACCCATGCTATACTAGACAGGATGCCCAGCCTAGTCCCTGCATCCCCTCACCCACTACCACCAAAGTTGAGGTTTAGGAAAGATCTGGAGAACTGTGTTACCAAGGATGGAGAAGCTGGCCATGTGCAAAAGGTAGGAGGAAGAGCGGGTGGCACCACTGAAGCAGAAGCATTGTCTGTCAGGAATTCTATCCCAGGGATGATGGATAGTGAGAGCTGGAGTAGGGGGCAGTAGCATGCAAGGCAGACAGGTATGAAGATGTCCATTCATGGGGAATTTTCTGTCATGCTCAATAGCTTGAGAACTTTTGTTTGTGTGTTGGACACTATTAAAGGATTTTAAAGAGAGGTGGAACATAATCAGATTCAAAACCTAGAAAAGTACTTTGCATGGGGGTAAGGCTAGAGTTTGGGTTAGCAGATAGAACACTGACATGATCCACCTCCTAAGAAATGATAAAGACACAAAGTAGGATGGGTCAAAAGAGTGCATCAAAGGAAGTCTGTGATTTCTAGTTCAAGATGGTAGACTGAATGCATTTCTATCTCTGTTCCCACCTGAAACACCACTAAAGTAGTAGAAACTGATATCTTTTAAGTGTAAACCCCAAAGACAAAGAGACTAGATAGTCGATAGCAATAAACTTTTGGAAACCTAAAAGACAACTAGTTGGCAATCAACAAGTAAACTCAAGGAAACTGGATTCCAGCCAGGCAATGAGTAAAACCAAGAATCAACTGATCTGCACGTCACAGCCTTGCAAGCTCAGGTACGAGGCAGGGGGTGGCGGGGATGGGTGTGAGTTGCCTCTATAAGTGAGGAGGAAACGGGCTCACAAGGGAAGACAGGGTGCAGGCCTATTGCAGAGCAGCTAGAGACCCATCCTCCACCTAGAAGACTGTCCTCCCCTCTGTCTCTAACCCTTAGAATAGCATTGCCTGAAGAAATACTGTGAACCATACACATAATTAATTTACTTAGTATCCTTACCTTTGAAAAATATAAACAAGTCAATTAACTTCAGTAATGTATTTTATTTAGCCCAATGTATCCAAAATGCTATCATTATAAAAAAAGTATTGATGAGATATTTGATATTCTTCTTTTTCAAAATACAATGTTTATTTTATACTTACAGCACTACTTGATTCAGAAGTTAAATTTTCATCAGAGATACTTGCTCTTAGATTTCATAAAATCTACAATTAAAAAAGTAGATCCACATACCCAGGTTGTTCCAAAATAGGTAAAATTTCCTCAATATCAAATAAAGTGTGTATTTTTTAAATAAATTATTAAAATTTAAGAAACGTAATTCATCAGTTATACTAGCCATTCCAAGTGTATTTCAAGTGAAAATAGCCCCTCGTGGTTAGAGACTCTTACACTGGACAGCACAGGTCTGGGGTCTCTAGACTAAGAGACCAAATCCAGTGGAAACCAGGGACGGCACACAGAGGAATTAAAAGTGTTTGAATGTGGAGACTTCCAGCCTTCATCTCCAAGTGGATTCCAGTAACTGCTGTCAGACCAGGCCCATAGACTCTAGCCAGAAGAGTGGAAGATTCTTTTCCAATAATCTGACCAGTTCAAGAAGAATTCCCAACCTGTAACATCAAGGGATCCAATTAAGTAAATTAGCAAAATTACTCTATGTTGAAACCCAGAGTTAGTGAGTCCCGATCCTGGACAGACAGGTAAGGGTCCCAAATACGTGTAGAAGAACCTTACCGCAGAGGCAGATAAAACAAATTGGAAAAAGCTACCTGAGGGCAAGGGACTATACAGGAAAAATGAAAAGTCTAAAATCTACTAATGACACTACTAGAGAGGTATATGAAGATTCTGAATTCACTAAATTAGAGCAGGATTTTATTTTTTAAAATAATATTCAGTAAGCACACAACCATAACATAAAAAAAGCTCTTGGAATATAACAGAAAATGTGGCAGAAATGAAAGTCAATACTGGGGCAGGAAGATGAAATTGAGCCAACCTTCCAGAAAGTACAGCAAAAAAAGATAAGGTGATAGAAAATAAGGGAGAAGATTGAAAAATTAGAGAATCAGCTCAGAAGATGTAAGAGTTGAAAAATAGGAATTCTAAATGTAGAAAGAAGAACATGAAGAGAGAAACATTCTTTAAAAATTCAAGAATATAAAAGAACCTGGAGCCAAGAGACTTGTTTCCAGAATGAAAAGATCACTGAGTACCCAAAATGATAGATAAAAACAATCACGCTAAGGCATGGAAGGGATTTCAGAACCCGAGACCAAATAAAAAATACTCTAAAAGCTGGCAGAAAGTGGGAGGAGAAAAAGACTACATATAAAGGATCCAAATATAATTGACATGAGCCTTCTCAATGACAACTCTTAAACCGAAAAGAAAATGAAACAATGCCTTCAAAAGACTGAGAGGAAATAATTTTCATCTCAGAATTCTATACTTGCTCAAAATATTAAATAAATGTGAGAGTAGAATAAAAACACTCAGATACGTGCCAAGTTTAAAAAAAAAAACCTACTTTCCTTGAAACTTTTCTCAGAAAGTTACAACAGGGTATATACACTATACCAAAATGAGGCAATAAATGAAGATGATAAAGACCTAGGGAACTGCGAACCTGACACAAATGAGAAGCAAAGGGACTCCTAGGATGGTGATGGAATGATGGACAGTGGCCTTTGTGCAGCAGGCAGACAAGCCAGCTCTAGTCAGAAGTTTCCTAAGCAACTTTTTCAATAAGATGCTGATAAACTATCATTTGTGTTTGAACGTATTGAGAGGAGATTTAGATATCAGGAGAGGGCTTAAGGACTGATGTGCAAAGAAAACATTGGAAAATTTTTTTCTTGAAAAATAATTAGAAATTCCACAGAGGACAAAAAGTAGTACAAGGAAGAACAAGTAATAACTAGACTGCAAACAAAATGTGCCTAGTCATAATCATATGAATATAGAAGAATCTTGATCAAACTGAAATTATCATCCGAATGCAAAGGAGATTGAAGGAGTTGCAGAAATGTGTGGTGTGTGTACATGAGGAGAGAAGGGTAAAAGAGGGCTGAAGTCTCAGCCACCTCAGAAGAAGTCAGTGAATGAGAATAAAAGTGAACTCCCAAGAGTAGCAGTATGAACATGTAACTCAGAGCTGAGGTTAAATACTAAAACAACTACAAAAATAATGGGACTTGACAGGGTGGGGTGGCCCAGGTAACAGTGGTGTTATTTTCATAAAGGGCTTGTAGAATTAGCTGAATCTCTAAACTGTGGTCACACAGAACTCTGATAAAAATTGAAACATGAAACAAGAGGATTCTTTCGACATTAGGATTGATAGAATTTTCTAACTGTGAGGAGAGAAAAGAAAGGAGAGTGTTAGTCTTCTCCAGCTGCCATAACAAAACATCACAGACTGGATGACTTGATGAATAAGAATTCATTCCCCTCAGTTTTAAAGACTAGAAGTCTGAGATCAAGGTACTTCAGAGTCGGTTCCTGAGGGTGAGGGTGAGGACCCTCTTCCTGACTGGTAGGCAGCCCCCTTTTCGCTGGATCCTCACATGTCTTTTTCCAATAAAGGTGAGTCCTACAGAATTAGCACTCCGCTTTTACTTACCTCACTTAAATTAAGTACCTCCTAAAGACCCCATCTCCAGATTCAATGGCCTTGAGGATTAGGGCTTCCACATTTGAACTGGGGAAAGGAGTGGTGGAGGGTTTGCACAACTCAGTCTATAGCAAGGACTCAGGATTGACTTGGATTTCTAGTTTAAGGGAATGAATAGGTGGGGATGTACCACCAAGGTACGAAGCCTAGCTAAGAGGGCAGGTGGCCAGTAAACAAGTTCCAGTTTAGGCTATATGTATAGTGCCAGTGGCACACCTAGGAGGAGTCATTCAGTTGATGGTTGCATGTAGGAGTCCAGAACTCAAGGTCCAGATTTGACCTGGAGATAGTTGTTACAGATAGTAATGAAAGCCACTGATTCTCTGGAAATTGAGTAGGTTAAGAGAGGAAAAAGGCAAACTGAGGCCCTTAAAAATCACCAAGGTTTAAGGGTTAGTGGGTATTATGAAGAGATCCCAAGGAAACTGAGGAAGTGTTCAATAGTCAAATACTCCAGAAGAGACACAAGTAGGTAAGGATTGAAAATTGTCCACTTGGTGTGATGAAGAGGAGGGCAATGGCAGCCTTACCTCGGGACAGGTGAGGACAAAAATCCACACTGCCCTAAGAGGAGGAGCAATTTAGAAATGAGTGGATAGGGCAAGAGTAGTTAGCAGAGCACTCTACAGACGTTTGATGTGAAGGGAAAGAGAAAACTAGGGTGATGGTCTGACCTCAAGCACAATGATTATGTACTTAGTGAGAAAAAAATGTGAGGAAGTGAAGATGTGCAGGAGACAAGTAATAAGCGAAAGATTGAAGTCATAGTAGACAGAGGAGGTCGGGTAAAAAGCCATGTAATCAGGAAAGTCTCTGGAAGAGTATGCCTCCAGAGGAAAGGGAGAGAATAGGAGACAAGGAAAAAAAATAGGAGAAAGGGTAAAATATGGAAGCTAGATCATTCCCACAATTTACTCTCCTTTAAGTTCTCCCAGCAGTTACTGAGTAAGAATCCTTGGATACCACCTCCATGGTATATTTTTGCTTCTGCCCTATCTGTCTTTCTTAGTCTTGCTTCTCTTTGCTTTCAACCTCTTATCCTTTTCCTTTCTCATGCCCCACTTGCCTGTGCTTGATCTTTACTGAGCCTCCACTTCCAATAAACCAGCCCCATAGCAGAGGGCAACAGCCAATGAGCCCTGCAAGGGGTATAGCCAGGACCCAGCCAATGAGCCTTGCAAGGGGTATAGCTGGGGGCAGAGATAAGCCATGCTTGCTCTTCAGAGACACCTCTCTCACTGGTGGAGATGATACCATCACCTTCCTTAACACCTGCATGATAGATTAGGAAATGGAAGACAGCAGAGGAGGACACCCCACCAAAATATGAGTCTTCATCAGATCCCTGGTCACTTCCTACTATCTCAAATGAAACACAAATAATCACACATCCACTGCCACACATGGTGGTTGTGATTTCAGTATTCATTGACTCAGAAAACACAATTCCAAATGCCTTTTATGAATCTACTAATACCTTTAAGTATTTTCTCTTTTATAAGATAATCTAAAATGTTTGCAATATAAATGAAAAAATTTCAAAATACACTTGTATATTGGCAATGCTTGGTGAATGTATAGATCATTGAAACTCTTTGCAATAAATCCACTTCTTCCCAAAGATCAGGGTCCATCTGACTGAAATATTGATCCAGACTATGTTTGGGGGGAAGGGAGGGCAGGATACTCTGCCACAGCATTGAAGTACCTTCATGAGGTAAACCAGATATGCTCAAGGTCAGGGAATGGAAACCCTTCCAGAGTAGAAAGGGAAAGACTGATTCCTAGGAAGACACAGTCCTAAATTGTCTTCATCTCTTTCTGCATGAAGATTGTCACCCAGCCCTGAAGGCATCAGAGAGTAGTATCTAAGTGAGTGTGTGAATCTCCGTGTCTGAATGAACATGTTAGACATCATTGGAGTGAATAAATGCTTAAATCAGTGATTATATCAATTAGAATTTATTTAAAAGCTGTCTCCTCACTCTTATAATTATCCTGTCCCTCCAGCCCCACCCTCTCAATTTTACAATACATTATGTGCCAATATAGGTGTTATATACTTTCAGATATGCTGCCTCATTAAATATTTTAAATGCCCTCAGAAGTTGGTATTATCATCCTCATTTTAGAGATACAGACACTGAGGATCAAGAGGTTAATTGTTTTGCCCAAGGTCACATAGCCAATAAGTGATGGAGTTAGGATCCAAACCCAGATATTGCATGAAACAAATTCTGTCAGTCTAGCACATTGCCTTTTTTTCCTGAGATACAAAAATTTAGTTCAGCGATGGGATAGAGGTAGGGGGTGGGTGGTATCATCCTTTAAGCTGGTTCCAGGCAGAAGGAACTCCTCCTGATGGCATCTCCATAATTAGAATGTGTTTCTTTCTGATAGTTATAATTTAGGCAATTGCGGTGACATTCAGCTGAAACCTGGCATGCAAGATGTTCATTTCTCTTAAAAGTTCACTTTTAATTGGCCCCAGATCTTTCCAAGTTTGTAAGAAGTGCAAAATGTGTACTTCTGATGTTTCCAATGTTGAAGTCTTTTTCACAAGTACTCAATCCCTGGAGTTTATTCTGAATTCCCTGGTAAGAAACAAGGAGGACTGGGTAAAAGAGGAAAATAAAGAAGGAGTGTGGGAAGGAGGGGCTTGTCAGACAAAAGGACAGCTTCCTATGAGCACAGTGTTCCCAAAGGGACTTTAGAATACAGAATACATTCTGTAAACCACGTGGAGTAGGTGAATACTCTGTAAAGGAGACTGTACTCCTCATTCCCCCAGATCTACAGGGACACACAGGCTGCAACCGTGCTGTCCACTTCATCCACTTGGACAGTCCTTACTGAGTCTTCCACCATAACAGAAGCAGGTCCCCTCAGTAGAATCTGGACTGTGTTTGGTCAAGTGAGAAGAAAATTAAAAGTAAGACTCTTCTAGATTACAATTCTCCATGCACTTCTGGCCTTAAAGAATAGCTCAAATCCCAAAGAGTTCTAGAATTTGCATTAAATGAAAAGAGAAAATTAGGGTAGTGGAGCAGGTGAAGGAGCTAGCAGGGAGGGATGGGGAGAACAGCAGATAAAACGTAGCCAGATGATGTCACTCTAAGTCTCATCCCTGCTCTGCCACATGCTATCTATGTAAACTCCTTGAGCCTCAGTCCTCCAGGTCAAAAAAAAAAAAAAGGTGAGAGAGAGTTAATAATCCCAAGATTACTGTAAGAACTAAATGTCGCATTATATATAGCTGAGTTCTAATTACTGTACCTGGTACCAAAGCAGGATAGATATTCTGGTAAACCCACTATGCTAAATAAAACATAGAAATAAATTGTTAGAAAGCAAAAAATTATCAGGAGTCCAAAAACTATGTAAAAATGGAAATCTAACTTTCCCTTGAGGGCATTTAGTAAGGCAAATGATCTTCAATTTCAATATTCAGAGGCCTCTAGTTTACAGGAAACAAGAGACAAAGGGTCTGGCCCATCCTAAATGGCGAGTCTAACAGAACTCCTGCACCCTACATGCAACTAGGAACTCAAAGGCTGGATTCTCAAAGGGAGAAGTGAAAATAGCAACCCACCTCTCACTAGAGGGGCCAGTAAAGAAAATTGAGTACTTTGGACCTTGACTTCTACATGGAGAGGAAAAAAGTTTCTAAGAATTACAGTTACAAATCTCAAAAGTCGAAACTCAAGGTCATAATCAAGATTTGAAGCTCAAATTTATGTTACTTGGCTTATCCACAAAACCTCAAGCTCAGAATGTAGCTTAAAGATGTCCTGTGCATCAGTACTTCCAGGAACTTGTCAGAAACAAACAAATACTATATGAAAAAACTCATCTTCAATCCAGGTCCCAAATAATTTCTGCAAATGACGTTTCAAGGAATATTCAGTTATACTCAAAAAAGCTAACAAACGAGGAAACACAATGCCATAAAAGCCAGCAGAAACAGCATCAATCTCAGTCCACCCATAGACTCCACATATTAAAATTAACAGACAAAACTATAAAATATGCTCAATATATTTAGAAATAAAAAAGATACTTAAAATAAAAGTAGGGAGAACTATAAACATAACCAAAGATATGTGTATAAGAATCAAATAGACAAATGTACAAACACAACAAAATAACCATCAAAACAAAAAGTCAGTAAATGGGTATGATATTATTAGATACACTTAAGGAGACATCAACTCTAAAACAGATCTCAAAAAAATTACAAAAAAATGCACTTGAGAAGTAAATTTTTTTTTCATATGTGCAAAACCGGTTAAGAGACATGGAGGTGAAAGTAAGAATGTCTAATTTACAGCTAACCAGTTTCAAAAGGAACAGAAACAAAGCTAGGGGAGGATCATTATTTAAAGAACGATTAGTGGAGAATTTTTGAAGACTAAAAAGATATTTATCTTCAGATTAAGCAACTTCCAAGCAGAGTAATTAAAACAAAACCCACTCCTAGGCATATTATAGTGAATCTACAAAATACCAAAGGCAAAGAAGGAATTTTTAAATCCAGAAGAAAAAAAAACAAAAAAAGAACAAAGGAAGAAAAAGCAAACTGGCAGGTGGCTTCTCAATGAAAGCCAAATGATAATGGAATGAGATTTTCAGGTGTTGAAAATAAATAAATTGTACATTCAACAAAAATGTCCATCAAGAATGGTGGTGAAATTTCCAGGTCCCCTCTAAAAATAAGACAGGTGTCATCAGAAGCCCCTCATGGTGCTAGTTTTCAGAGTGTTGTCTCTCAGCTACGAGTCCACCCATCTGCTCTGCCAAAGTCAATACGTCTCTAAGTATTTGTCCTTTGCCAGCTAATGTCATGTGAAGCTTTAGCAAAGAAAGTTTCTAGAGGGATATTGCAGAACAAAGGGGTTTTCCTTCCTGGGTCTGGTTCTTGACCTCTTAGCTCAGCTTCTCCAGCACCTGGCTTCACACCGTGGCAGCAACAAACAGCCAGCAACTTCCCCCAGCAAATACCACAGGTAGTTTCACAGCAGAGTGTCACTGGCAAGACAACTCCTGATGAACAACCTGCCCTGGCAACCTAGAGAACAGACTTCCAGCAAGTTCCACCAGTGCAGCAGCAAGCACATTCACTTCCATTTCATGAACCATGGCCATATTCTCTCCAAGCAAGTCTGGATCTCAGTCTTAGGGGGCGTATTCTTGCGTGCTCTATTTCATCCCTGGGAGTGGCAGCTGCTCCCCATAGTTTCTATGGCTAAGTTCTTTCAAGTGCTCATTGCCACTTTGGCCAAGCCCTTTTTACGTCACTCCCCATATAGTTAGTAATTCTTTATTTAAAACTTACCCTGCTCAATTACTATATGGTTTCTGACTGATTTATGACTGACGTATTTATGATTAATGTACGACTAAAGGGCATACCTTAATCAGATGAAAAATGATCACAGATAGACAACGAACATGCAATAAGGAAAGATACCCAAAGAAAGTTGTAAATATGGGTAAATCTAGAACATGCACATTCCTTTCCTCCATCTCCCTAAGCCTGGTACCTCTAAAGGAAATCTCCAAGAAATTCTCACATAGTTCCTCCTCTCCTAGCAAAGACAAGATGGCAGCATGATGGAAGCATAAGCTTTGAAGTCAGACAGACCAGAGTAGGAATCACACACAGCCTGTCACTTGCCAATCATATAATCTCAGATAAATTTCTTAGCCTCCTTAAACCTGCTTCCTCATCTGAAAATTGAGACTAACACTTAATTACCACACAACTTAACTGAGATAAACTAGATGAAAATGCTTAGAACATGGTAGGTTTTCTACTTCTTATAAAGAAATAGTTGTGAAGGGACGCTTTCCCCCAGATATCCCTGAATCTCTCTCTTGTCATAGAGCTTTCTTTTCTCCAGAGAGCCTCCATTATCTTGAAAGAAATTCCTCAATGTTCTTTTTCTAATGGGTTTTTTCATCAGCTGATGTCTGTGTATAACTCAGAGAAAAAAAATGCTGAGCCAGTTATTTCTACCACCTGATTCTCTTCCCTACATAATGGACTTCTAAATCTTTAAATCTGAGCCCTGGGTATCTGGCCCTTATGTTGTAATCAGATCCAGGAGAGAACAATTGTCCTGAGCCAAGGATGAAGTGGCAAGTTAAGGTAAATGCTTACACATTCTCTGAGGATATTTGCTGTGCTGTGAGTTTTAGGTCAGTCCATCCTTGTTGGCACTGAATGAGCATTTGTAATAAACTGAGCTGGTGGGTGCAGCAAGGCCTTCAACATCAAGACTCCTCGACATCCAAGTCCACAGTGTAATCTGGGTAGCAACTAATGCTGCTCACCTATCTACCATGTGTTTGAGTCTGGTTGGTTTGAATGGATGCCAGATAGACCCTATACTACTCAAATATCAGTCACTCAGATATCACTTTGTTAATGACACAAACTGAGCATTCTTCAAGCAAAGGCCAGCATGAGGAAGGACCTGGGCCAAACAAATGGAAAATTACACATAGTATCTCTCCCCTGCGAGCTCATCCAAGAAAAAAAAAGAGAAAGTGAACTACAGTTTCACAATCTTAAAATTAGGAAGACCTAAAAAGTGGTCTAGCTCCTCCTCCTTCCCAAACTAGAACTTTCATCCCCTGGTGGATAAGCCCCAGGGATGGGGAGTTTACATTCTCCAGGGAAGGGTCTCCCCATGCAAGAGGAGCTGAGCATGGAAGGTTCTTCTGTACTTGCAGCTAAAATTTTCCTTCTATGAATACAAGAGCATACAACATCAATCCATAAAGCAAATCAAGGGGTACTACGGGTTCGTCAGGTGATTGGAATACCTCCTGGCTGCTGTCAGAGGACAGTATTCCGTGACTATTTCATGGCAGAAGGAACCACTTATTGATTCAATTAAGTTGGAACCTCCAGTGATGTTTTCTGAATCAAAACTCTCTCTCCAGAGAGATTCCACTTCTGGAAAGATGGAGTTAACATAGTTTTCCTACTCCTGTTAAGTACAACTAAAAGTTCTTGATAATATATTTAAAAACCAGAGACCATGGAATCTAGGAATGAGATGGTGATACATTCTGTGAGTTTTACTTTTGCCTTGTATATGCTAAACATGGAACTAAATAAATAAACTAGCAATTCTAAAATGTCGAGACTAAAAAGCCTCAATAAAAGCCCATTCTCTCTAGCCAAAGAACCAAAATAGGGGCAGTCTTAAGACAGAAAATGTTAAGACAACAACAACCACTCTATTCCAGCCAATGCCACATAAAAATTCTGTAGCTCTGTCCCTATCTATGCTGGAAAGTCCAAGTGAGGAGCCTAGATTTTCACTATAACAAGGCACCCAAAAAAAACCCCAGACTCAAGGAAGTACAAGAAGGGAGCTGAGACTTTATCCTACCAGATAGTAATGAGATCAACTACTTCCTGTCATGTAACATTGGAGGAGACTACATGGGATTCTGTACTTTTATTCTCACCCATCAATAATGGGGCATCCTTCCATTCCTTCCTGGAGAGGTGAGAGAGGAGGCCTAGCAGAGGGTCAGAACTTTTACCACCTCTCAGGAGTAATGAGGTCACCCCCTAGGGTGTCAATAGAGGCTGAGAAGGGAATCTTCACTCCATTTCCACCCGGTAATAATGAGGCAACATTATCGTTTTATTATTATTCTTATTCTCCCCCTTCCAGAGCTGTGTCAGAAAAAGGCCAATAAAAACAGCAGATCAGGCACACTCAATGGACAGATTCAACTGCAGAATGGAGAGGACAGAGGAAAGTCATTAGTGAACTGGACTGTAGATCAATAAAAATTACACAATCTGAACAAAAGAGAAACAAAAGGCAGAAAAAAGAAAGTCTCAGGGATTTGTGAGACCATAACAAAATATGTAATATGTGTGTCATTGAATCCCAGAAGGAAAAAAAAGAGGGAAGATATGAAAAAATATTCAGAAAAAAATGAAAACTTTCTAAATTTGGCAAAATATATAAACCTAAATGTTCAAGAAGGTAAGGTAATCCCCAAAATGGTAAACCCAATAGAAATTCCAAAATATATCATAGTTAAAATTTTAAAAACTAAAGACAGAAAAGTCTTTTGAAAGAAGCAAGAAAAAAATACCTATATGAGAAAAGCAATGTACATGACAGGGACTTCTCATTCAAACTATAGAGGCCAAAAAGAAGTGGAACACATTTTTAACGTGTGGGGGGAAAAGGGATCCATCAACCGAGAATTTTTTATACAGTGAAAACATCTTTCAGGAATGAAGGGAAAATCAAGAAATTTTCACATGAAGAAAAGCTAAGAGAATTTGTCACCAGCACCAAAAAATAGAAATATCACATAATTATATCAGTAAAGCCAAACGATATCCTACAAGAATGACTAAAGGAATATCTCTACACATAAAGGAAATGATAAGGGTTTTATATTTATTTATTCCATCAGAATGGAAGAAGAACCACGGTAAGAAAAAATATGAATAAGTACAATGGGTTTATTTCTCCTCTGGAGTTTTCTAAATTATGCTTGAGAGTTGAAGAAAAAAATTAAAATACAGGCTAATGTGTTTCTAAAGATATAGAGAGAAAATGTTTACAGTGATTATAGTCTAAATGAGGGATGTTAAAGGAACATAAAGGGAGGTAGATTTCTACACTTTAATAAAACGAGTAAAATTATGATACCAGTAGATGGTGATAGTATGTACAATATGTAGGGCAGTCACTTAAAAAATTACAAAAAGAGAAAATCACTATATATAAATAAAAATGGAATTCTAAAAAATGTTTCAGTAGGTCACAGGAAGGCAGGAAAAAGACAAAAGAAAATGAAAGATGAAGAGAACAGAAAATAGAATGGCAAACAGATTCTAATTATCAATACTTATATTAAATATAAATGGTCTAAAAACATCAATTAAAAGATGAAGATTATTAGAGTGGATTTTAAAGCATGACGCAACATATGCTGTCTATAAGAGGCTCATTCCAAACATAATGAAATGGGAAGGAGGAAATAAAAGAATGAGAAAAGATATATAAGTGCTAATCAAAAGAACACAGAAGTGACTATATTAATATTTGATCAAGTACACTTCAGAGCCAAAAAATTATCAGAGACAGAGAGGGACACATAGAATGATAAAAGAGTCGACCACTAAGAAGATTTGCAATATTAAATGGGTGTGCGTCAGACAATAGAACTGAAAAATATGAGAGCAGTAATGGATAGAGATGAAAGGAGAAACAGACAAGTCCACAACTATCACTGGAGATTTCAAGGCCCCATGTCAACAACGGATATAACAGGTAGACAGAAAATCAGCAAGAATAAACAAGCTAAGAAAACCATGAACCAAAAGGATCTAATTGACATCACAGATAACTCACCCAGCAATACTGGAGACACATTCTTTTTGAGTGGCCATGGAACACATACTAATATTGACCATATCCTGGGTTGTAAAATAAACCTCAACTAATTTAAAAACTTTAAATCAGACATAATATATTACTTGACCACACTGGAATGAAACTTCAAATCAGTATCAGAAAGGTAACAGGAAGATCTCTAAGCATTTAGAAACTACACCACATGCTTCTAAATAATCCGTGGATCAAAGAGCAAGTCTCAAGGGAAAATTTAAAAATACGTAGAACTAAATAAAATTAAAACTGTCGAACTTTGTGAAACATAATTAAAACAGTGCTGAGAGAAAAATGCATACCTATAAAAAATGCATACATGTAAATCTTAGAGAAAAAAAGATCTTAAATCAATAATCTAGACACTTGTCTGCAAAATCTGGAAGAAAAGAGCAAAATAGACCCAAAGCAAACAGAAAGAAGGAAATAATAAAGATAATAATAGAAATAAATGATATTGAAAACATAAAAGCAATGAAACAAAGAACTGGTTCTAAGAAAACATTAATAAATTTTATAAAACTCTTAACAAAACCAACAATGAAAAAAAAAGAAGACATAAGACACCAATACCAGGAATTAAACAAGGGTGTCACTACAGACCCTGGAATGCATATACCAAAAGGTAATAAGGGAATACAAAGAACAATTCTACACACAAATTTCATAACTCAGTAAAAGTGGAGCCATTCCTTAAAAACCACAAACTACCACAGTTCGCCCAATGTGAATTTACTATGCAAACAGCACTACAACTATGAAAAGAATCAATTCATAGTGTTAAACTCAAAAAGGATGAAAGAAAGAAATCTCCAGTGTTACTTTCAAACATTTAAAGAAGATTAACCCCAATTCTACACAATCACTTGCAAGAAACGTAAGAGGGGGGGAATATTTTCCAATTCAGTTAATGAAGCTAAGATTACCTTTTTACTAAAACCAGACAAAAGCAGTAAAAAAGAAAACTGCAGACTAGTACCCCTGATGAAAATAAACATAAAACCCTTAGCAAAATATTAGAAATTAGAATTTAGCAACATACTAAAAGAGTCATACAATGTGATCAAATGGGTTTGTTCTAAGGATTCAAGACTGGGTCAATATTTTTAAATCAAGCAATGTAATGTATCAAATTCACACAAAAAATAGAAAAATCACATAAGTATATCAGTAAAGGCAAAGCAGCAGACAAAATTCAACACCCATTCATAATGACAACACAACAACTCCCAGAAAACTAAGAGCAGAAGGGAATTTCCCCTGCTTGATAAAGGGCAGCTACAAAGATTCCACATTACAGCATTATAATGCTGAAAATGAAATATATTTTCCCATATGATCAGGAACAAATCAAGGATATCTACTCTTGGTACTCTTATTCAACATAAGAACATAAAAGGCAATGCTGGAAGTTCTGTCCAGTGCAAAAAGCAAGAAAAAAAAGTAGTCATGCAGAACAAAAGAAAGAAAGCTATCCCTATTTGCAGATGATATGATTGTCTATGTAGAAAATCCCAAGGCATCTATAAGATAACTTCTAAAACTAGTGAGTCTAACCAGGTCACAGATGCAAGAGGAACATACAAAATTAATTATATCTCTATGTACTAGCAATGAACAAAGAGAAATTTAAAAATGCAATACCATTTAAAATCACTCAAAAGTGAAATATTTAGGTGTAAAGCTAACAAAACAAGTATAGGACTTACAAGATGAACCTTACACAATGCTTATAAAGATACCAAAGTGGAATTCAATTTTTAAAGACACATTTCATATTTATGGATTGGAAGATTCAACATAGTAAAAATGTCAATTCTCCCCACAACTGATAAACACTTTTAATGCAATTCTTACCAAAATCCCAGAGAGATTTTTTTGTAGTTATATACAAGACTATTCGAAAATTTATACATGGAAAGGTGAAAGGAGCAGAATAATTTTAGCAATTGCAATAAATAAATGAAAGAAATCAGTGCACCCAGTTTCAAGATTTATTACTAGCTACATTAATCAATACTCTGTGGTATTAGCAGAGGGATGGACACAGAGATCAATGGAATAGGATAAAGAACCCAGAAATACACCACATAAATATGCTCAATTGTTTATTGACAAAGGTGCAAAAGCAATTCAATGGAAGAAAGATTCAACAAATGGTGCTGAAGAAATTGGACATCCACAAGTTTTCTACAAAATGAACCTAGACTCAAGTTTCACATGCTACATAAAATTTAATGCATAGTGGATCACAGAAAGGAATACAAAACATTAAAATTATAAAATGGGGTGGGGGGAATGGGAGAAAATCTTAGGGGCTCTCGAGCTAGACAATGAGATCTTAAACTTGACACCAAAGGTTCAGTTCACAAAAGGAAAACTTGATGAATTGGACCTCATCATAATTAAAAACTTTTGCTCTAGGTAAAACCTTGATGAAAAGACAAGCGATGGACAGGGAGAAAATGCAGTCCAAATAAATAACAAACTTTTAGAACTTAACGGTATCAAAACAAGCAACCCAATTAGCCAATGGCAAGGGAAGTGAGGAGACGAGTTATCTAAGAGAATATACAGATAGATGGCAAAAGACTGGCTATAAAAACATTCACTCGACATTGCTCACTAGGAGAATGCAAATTAAAGCCACAGTGAAGTAGCATTGTGCACCTATTGGAGTGACTAAAATTTAAAAATAGTGATGATGCCAAATGTTGGTGAGGATGCAGAGGAATTCCATCGTTCCCCCATCATTACTGGTGGAAATGTGAAATAGCTCAGTCACTCTGGAAACAGCTTGGTATTTCTTTGAAAAGTCAGCATTTATCTAGCATATAATCTAGTAGTTGCACCCCTATGCATTTACCCCAGAGCAATGAAAAACCTACATATGAATAGTTACAGCATCTTTATAATGAGCAATACTGAAGAAAACTTGGATGTCCTTCAGTGGGTGAATGAATAAATAATGGATGGTACACATGCACCATGGAATATTACTCAGCAATAAAAAGTTATAAACTATAGATACATATGAGAACCTAGATAACTCTTCAAAGAATCATGCTGGGTTAAAAAATAAAACAATTCCAAAAGATTACACATTGTCTGATTCTGTTTTTATAACCTTCTTAAAATGACAAAATTATAGAAATGAAGAACAAATGAGAATCTGCTGTGACTAAGCAGGGAAGGAGGGAGGGAAGCAAGTGTGTCTGTGAAGCATAGCCTTGTGAAGATGGATAGAAATCTGTGTCTCAATTGTTTCAATGACATTTTACTACAATTTTGTGGGGAAATGGGTGAAGGGTGCAGGTTTCTCTATACTATACTATTTCTCTGTGTACGAATCTATGATTACCTCACAATAAAAGTCTGAATTTTTTTTAATATTCTCCCCATTTCTAGTACCATCTTGATTTAGTCATTGCTTTGCCTTTTACACCAAGCTGAAAGCTGGACTGCTGGGAGCCAGAACCAGGCCTGCTCTCTCAGCATTTCCACCATGCTCACAGACAGGTTAAGCTCAGCCTCCTGGCACCAGGTCCACCAAGAAAGACTGATTCTGGAAAGGCAGGATTCAGGGAAGGAAAGAAACAAATTGGACAAGAGAGACTAGAGCTGCAGATTCCCCACCCCAGCCCCCACCGTTGTAATCATTTTCCAGTGCCCACCAAAAGATCACTAGGTATTTGGTGGCCTCAGTGGAAACAGGAAAGTGAGGTATTGGTTCCTTGGGTCAGGTTTTTTTTAGGATGTGCAGACTGGCAGAAAATCCCCAGATGATCAACTTCTTTGTCATTTAGCTGAAGCTCCATGCACAGCCAAGCTCCTCCTCTAAGAGCAAATATTGTGGAGGTGATCTGGATATGCACAGATGTAGTCTCATTCTCTTTTTCAGTCCCCTGAACTCCTTCAACACTCTTTCATCACCAGATTCTTTAAGACACCTAACACCTGTTACAGCCATCAGAAGTAAATCTAATGTGGATCCTAACCTGAGGCCCAAAGGAATCCATCTCTACTGGTCTTGGATGTTGGAAGCTACTCCTCAGAGAAAATCTATTGATCTTTGGTGATACCTGGTCCCCAGTCAGAACACCCTCAGATTGTTGTAGATAATTTAGGGGGCTAGATCTTGAGTGGAAGATTGGCAGGCAACTGTGTGTCCAGTAAGAGTGGAAAACAGTGGAAACTGAATGAACTATGGTCACTTAACCTGGAGAGAAGACTTGGGACCATGGTTAGTATCTTCAGCAATCTTAAGTCTGCCATGAAGGAAGGGAGGGATGTTCGTTGTTTCTCCTGCCTGGAGCAGTCTGAAATAAACTACAGATAAATATATATTTTCAAGAAACTACAGAGAAATGGATATTTTTCTAGAGCTTCACAGTGGTGGAATGGGTTACCTAGGGTGAGAGCAAGCTCTGGCATCAGTGGAGATATCAGGACTGATCATCCTTTGGGGCAGGGTTGCTATGGGGCTCTCCTCTTAATTCATTTAAAAACTTTCAAGAAGGGTTGAACTAGAATATAACTATGGATCCTTCCAGCCCTAATTCAGATTCCAAGAAGCCAGACCAGGTGTCAGACCTGCTAAGAAGTCAGTATCCTAGCTGCAGATAGGGGTCTTTGCTCAGGGACTGCGACAACTCTGAGGGTACAACCCCAGAGAACTCTGGGGTCAGACTCTTGCTTTCTCCAGACCCAAACACCATGCAGGAAACTCCTAAAAGAGAAAGGAGCCTCATCTGAGGAGAGCCCAGGATTCTCTCCCAGGTGGACACAGTTACCTAGGAGGCAAGAAAGTGCCCCAAGTCAAAGGCTCTCTCTTCCAAGTGTCATTACGACAAAGCTCTTTGGAACATCACTCTATCAACAGATCAGCTAATCAGTTCAGCTGACCCCAAGCCCAGCCTGAACCATACTGCCCTGAGAAAAGACCACTTGCAAACACTTCGTTGGGACACAAGCTCTGACCTGTCTGCCCCATCTCCTAACCCAGCTGGTCTTCCCTTTAAACCAGAAGTCAGCAAACGTTTTCTTTAAAGGGTAGTAGTAAATATTTCAGACTCCCTGGGCCATATAGTCTCTATTGCAACTACTCAACTTTGAGACTGTAGTCTGAAAGCAGCCAGAGAAGCATGCAAATTATAAATGGACTGTGTTCCAATCAAACTTTATGTACAGGCGCACCCTGGTGGTTTTACAGATAAGTCCATTGGCACAGTCCACATGCATCCCAAAGACGTCAGCTCATGATCCAGAGCTAGGGGAACTAAAATGAACAACTAAATATAAATTGATTGATATTGATTGATTGATTGATTGATTAATGTTTCTTCCTCCTCTCTCCTCATGCCTACCTGCTCACCTTCATTCCTGCCTACATCTTTCCTTAAAAAAATCTTTATATACAAAAAACTCGTGGTGGACTGGATTGGCCTATGGGCCATGGTTTGTCAACCATGTAAATTCACAACCACCTTAGTCTAAAAGGCTAGGTTCTCCCTGATTCTGAGTAACATCCATCCAAGAGCCCTTCCCCTGTAGAAAATCAGGGTTCAGGGAAAGAAGCAAGCAAGTTGGATATGCGATACTAGAGCCTGACAATTCTCAGCCTCCTCCAGGACTTCTGGCTCCCTGGGGGTTGGCCCAGGGGACAGAAGCCATTGCTGGTTATCTCCAGACTCCTGATTCCTGCCACTCCGCAGCTCTTGCTATATAACCAGGACAGGTCCCCTCCATGCCTTTTCTCCTGCTGAAAGTCAAAAGCTTCATATCATAAAGCGATTAAAGAAATACGAATGCACCAAACTGTCTTGCAGGCACAGTTGGCTAATAAGTTTTATCACTGACACAGGCAGAACTGCCAGGAATTGAGGAAGGAGAATGAATAATTTAATGATGGTGGATGCTTGCATTCTCTCCACATTTTGCACACAACGCCCCTGCTCCTTCCCTCTGAAAAGCCCTATCTTTCCCCAGGATTGCTGAGACAGTTTTGGGAGACTGGAGGCCACCATTCTCCTCAGATGGATAACCCAAGAATAAAGCGAATTCCTTCTTGCACCAGCCTCCCTGGTTTTGACTTGCAGACTGAAGCAAACATTGCCTGTGTCGCCCTTTCCCCTCCGCTTGACCAGTCGCTTCTCTAAACTTAAAGCAGCAGCTCAGTCACCAGATCTTCTGGAGACCTCCTCTGAGCCACCCTTCATCACTCTGACCCCACGTTGAGCCAAAGGTCCCCTCTTCTCCATTCCCATAATACTCGATAATTTCCCAATTATTTGAAAACTGCCTATTTGTTGGTTTGACTCTTTAATTAGGTTGTGGATTCATGGTGGGCAATAATAGTGTCTCCTCATTTGTGTGTCCCTAACACCCAGCCCTGGCTCCAAGTGGGTGAATGGTAATGGCTGAGAGAATTATCTCGACAAATGACTCACCAGGCTCGGCCTCTTGTAAGGAGTCACTGTGCTATGCATACACATTTCCTCATCTCCTCACATATTGCCCTGGAGCTTTGTGCAATCATTTCCCAGGTCTGACTCTCATTTCCATGCCCATCCTGGCTGCATGCCTAATGTCTTCACACTTAAATCTCTCCTTGAAGCTGGGGGCCTGCACGCTTCTTCCGTCTTCTTTGCCACCGCAGCCCTTCCTCGGAGGTGAGTGTTTCTTGAGCAGTGGTAATTACAGGCGTAGGGTATTTTATACCTGGGAATAAATAAGAACTTTGCAAACCAGAAAGTGTCATCACCATGAGGAGACACTCTTGACGGTTAACCAGAGGGTCCAATGGATGCAGAAGTTGGTAATGTAAGAAGGAAAGTCCAAGCCCAGACCCCAGAGCTTGGGAGGGGGGTTGAGGGGAGATAGAAATGGTGAGTCATGGTGCACCCTGATAGAGTAGCAGTTAGGTTAGTCTCCTCCAAAGACAGGCACAGTCCACATACATCCCAGGACCAGGGTTCGAGTACCAAATTGGGTGGGACTGGTGGGAGACAACCAGTGTGAACAACTAAATAAAAATAAAATGAAGTACTTCTTCCTCCTCTCACTTCCTGCCTGCCTGTTCAACTTCATCCCTGCCTGCACCTTTCCTTTAAAGAAAAAGAAGAAAGAAATGATGAGTTCTAGCTGGCAGGAGAGTTGAAGATCTCCTCCCAGCTGTTTGGCACTCCAGCAAAACATCAGTACATTGAACCCTGGCCTGTTCTTAAACTTTCCCCGAACCAGGACGGGAGAAGGTGCAGAGCGTTGGCTCCACCAGCTCTGAAACTCCATGACCTCACTGATTCTCCCCAGCTGCTATCATGTTGATTCAGGTCGTACGACTGGACTCTTGTCCCCATTTCCCTCCCAGCTTGTCAGTTCTCTGCTGTGTCCTAAGCCAGAGCCTCCGAGGCTGTGGTATGGCTCCTGCCCGAGGCCTGGCCATCACTCCCTCTGGGATCTAGGGTCCTCCTCCTGCACTCTGCTGCTCATCGCCCACCTGACACACATGCGATGCCAGCGGGCGGGAGGGGCTCGTGCGTGTCCATCCTGATCCTCTCCATCTCACCTCTTCCCGGAGTGGATCCAGTAGTTTCTCCGCAAGCATTTCCACCACATAACTAATTGGCCGTAAGGTAATTTTGCCACATAAGAGAAAACAAGCTAATTGGTTGTCAGTTTGGTTTCATTTATCCATTGATGAAATAAGACACTAACCCTTTGCAAATAAGTGTGCTGTCATCTTCTAAGACAATAGTATGTGATCCAGCTTCACACTCTGACTTCACACATCCAGAAAATCTGATCAGCATAAAATACCCCCCAAAATGTATATTACCATGGATGAATCAGAGCCTTGGTAGACAAAGGCTTAGGTACAAGCCACAAAAATCAATCAGTCATTTGCACAGCATCGCCCTGAATCTACACACAGTTTTAAACGTAAGCAAATATTTTGTATTTTCACACCACGGTCATATTAGAATCTCTTGTCTTTTTAATTGTGTGTTTTCCTTTTCCAGCATGTCTTTTTGAATATCCCACTTTCATTTCTCATTCTTTTCTCTTTTACAGCAAGATCAGCTTACTGACAATTAGCTATGTGGTCAAAGCACTTGCAAAAAAAGTTGTTAGTGGCAAAACTACCTATAATCTTCCACAGGCTAGATGCGGCCCCTCCCTCAGTTCCTGCAAGGTGACGGCTGCGTGTGCCCAGCTCCAGCGTGCCCA
Source organism: Solenodon paradoxus (assembly GCA_004363575.1). NCBI lineage: Eukaryota > Metazoa > Chordata > Mammalia > Eulipotyphla > Solenodontidae > Solenodon > Solenodon paradoxus. Next base: position 153,156 of record RJWH01000652.1, read on the forward strand.
CGGACATGTCATTTGCAGACCTGAGAGCTGGAGCAAAAAGACCCCAGAAATTAGGAAATTTAATGGTTTATTAGTTAACCAACATGAGGATTAAAATGCAGGAACAGTCAGACAGATGACTCTGTGTACCCCGCCCACCCTGACATCTCTGGGTGGGTTTTGGGAGAGCAGTGTTAAAATAAAAGCTCATGAGCAGGTGGTCTGATTTGCTCCTACAGTGTAAGAGAGATTGTGTTGCAGTCTTGTGACTCTGAATCTTATCTAGAAATCAAGAGAGTCAAGCTTAGGGTGAATCAAATGTCAGAGTTACAGGAACCTGGGGGAGTCCTCAGAAAAGCTTCTGTCCTATAGTTTCTGTCTGGTAGATGCGACGAGAGGTGCCTGCCTGTTCAAGTCAGTGCATTCGTGCCTGGCTTCTTCACAGAACTAAGTCAGTTTTGTTCTGACTTCCACCTGTGCCAGTTTCCTCTGGACTAGGGGCAGGGGGTCCCAGGAGTGGTTGGCCTACACCTGGCAGTCACTGTAGGACTGGCCCAACAGCCCTGGCCAGTCCCAGTCTCATCAGCTCTGGCATCTCTCCTACTCACAGACCTGGTCCTGTTATGCCTCCAGAGTCCTTCCACCAAGCTTTTACCCTTGCCAGCCAGGTATTATGCTAGAAAAGGAGAGGTAAGGAGGAAGCCTCCCTCTTAAGTGTTTCAGGGACTAGACGGGCACCTCTGGGAGAAACATAGATCTCTGAGCTTGGAGAATGCATCCTATCAGTCTATCCCACAAGGGTTCAGGACCTGAGGCCTCTCCTGGTCAAGCCAGTTGACACTCGATGATCCCTGGCTCTACCAAGGGCTGAGGGGAGTAGAGGTCTGGATCTGCAGAGTAGAGACCCAGGACAGGAGCATTATGGGCTTCAGCTCTGGAACAGGGTCCTGCCAGGGACTGTTTACCAGCTCCCTCAGCCTGGGATCAAGGTGGAAGATAGAGGAAGGAAAGTGGGCAGGAAGTTAGCAAGATCCAGGACTTGGATAGGAATCTGCCTTTCCCACTGTTGGAACCAAGGACAGACAGCCCCAGGGGTGCCAAAGTGGCATGCAGATTATTGTGAATTGAAAACAAAAGAAAAACAAAAAATCGAAAAATGTTTTGCCCAATTGTCTATCCTTAAGCATAGGAAATCAATCTCTGTGGAGTTTCTGGGGTTGAGAATCAGTCTTACCAAGCCAGACTAAGGTTTGCAAAATCTACTTTCAATGCATATGTAGAGAGAACCCTACAAAATTCCTTCTGTGAAATTATTTATTGCCCCTGTGGAAGGAAATAAGTAGAAATCACCAATATTGGGCTCAAAGAAGTCAGCTAACAAAGGACTGCATGAGAAACCGAGCAGCTCTGAAGAAAGCTCCAGCCAAGCTTGGAGTTAGAAGAACGAATAGCAGTGGCCAAGCAGGCTGCCAGACCAGTTAATGCATCAGATGATCCAAAATAGTCCAAAAGAAACTTCTTTTAAGATAAAAAGTTCTTAAGACCAAGTCAAGTCCTTGGAGCTCTCTCTCTCAGAATGTGCCAAACCCTGGAGATAAAAATCCCATAAGGGACGCAGCACAAATGTGCCCATCTATCTCTGTCTCCACATGGGTGTCAGGAAGCAACCAGACGCCTGCTTTAACAAACTTTCACTGCAGACTGATTGATGCATTTTCTCTGCTATGTGCAACCCCTTTTTAGATAGAATACATAAAAACTAGGCCCAGTTTTCACAGAGCTCAGACACCTGGTGATATCCTGCTTCTGCCTCTCCAGGTTGATCTCAAAGCTGAACCCAAAATTAAAGTCCTTAATTTACTTAATTGATTGCTTTTACTTAAGTGAACACCCCTTTCCTAAAAAATATACAAACTCACTAGAATGATCAGATTACATTATTCTGTGTATGGGTCTCTTTGTGTATGTAATTAACATTTTTCTTTTCTCTTCCTAATCTCGAGTGTCAATTTAATTATTTTCCAGCCATACAGACCTAAAAGGGAAAAGGAAGATGAGCTTCCTTCTGTAACAAACCAGGGGGCCAACCAAGGGGCCTGTGGGTTCTTTGACTCTATGTAGCAGAAATTATCCTAACATCAAAGGTTAATCAATGTCTTAGACAAAGTTTTATTGGAGACAGTGGGTGGGGGAAGTGGGGCGCGGCGCGGGAGTAAGAGTCACGCATGGGGGTAGGGGGTCAGTCAAAAGGGATTAGGGTCCATGTGTGGGAAGTCAGTCGGGAGATTTCAAAGCTGCTCATTTGGGCAGTCACGGGTTGAAACTCGTAAGCAGTTTCTAGAAAACCAAAGATACAGGAGGTATCATCTTGCTGCAGTTAGTGATCTATTGCTGATGAAGAAGGTGGGTGGGGGCAGGGGCTGCAAATTGTCTCTTGTTCCTTCTCCTGTTTCAAGAGTACCTGAGAAAAAAATGCCAAGAACACAGGTTACACAATATCCCCACCCCAAAAGAGCTCTCAGATGGTGGATTAGGACTGATTAGTTAGTACTGGGCGATGCTAAGTGTAGATAACATTTTTCCAGGATGGGGCTGCAGATTCCAACAGGTCAGAGGTCAGAAAGCCACAGTGTCTTTGAATATTATACAAGTATAAGTATGTGGCCTGGCAGGTGGGTTGGGCAGAAGTAGCCTTCAGCAAACTAGGGTCTCTCACTTGCCTCCTGTACTAATGTTCAAAGAACACAGTGTTAATTAACTGACAGTTACATAAAATTTTAGGGGGAGACAGTAAGTGAAGGGATCAAATTAAAGGCACCATGATGGGAGGTTAAAATTTCAGTGAGAGAAAGAACCTAGGAAGCAGGCCACTTCGCAATGGGAAAGTTAATGGTTTCTGAAGTCAGTACTTTAACAAGAGGTTCTAGTTAAAGTATGAAGTACAGAGAGGGCGGGAAGGCTCCCTGGTTCCTGGTTCCCACTGCCTGTTTCCTTTTCCAGCACCACCTCCCTTATGATCCAATTGCTCTTCTCTGAACAGGGCAGTTAGGTCAAACGTAATGATTCCTCAGGAAGGGAAAGGACTGAGCAGTAACCAAGAATTCAAGACCAGCGCCAACCTGCCCTCAGCCACAAGCCAGGCACAGGGCATGGAGTCAGCCTGATTCCAATGGCCACTCTCACTGAGTATTGTCCCAGGCCCTGGCCCTGGACTGGGACGTTTTCAGACCTGGTCCTCATCCTCACCACAGCTCTTTGCTGTGGGTGTGACATCCTTATTTTACAGCTGAGGGAAGGGAGGTTCAGGGAAGATGATCAAACTATATAAGGATACATAAGAGTTAACAGGCTCCGGATTCAATGCTACTCTGCCTGCCACTGAGGTCTGTCCCCTTCCCACAGTGTGAGGTCACAGCCCTAGAAAACAGTCCCAGGAAAAGGCGGGGAGAACCAGAGTGGAGCTGCCCCAGGAGGTGGCCCTGGCGGGAATGAGATGAGAAATGAGCAGAACCCTGTGATACAGGCGGGCCTCCCACAGGAACAGCTGCCCCGTGTGTGGTGTGGGCAGAGGGGCACAGAGAGACCCCAGTTCTCCAGGATAATTTGGGCAGAAGGGGACTACCTGTGGCGGCCTCTGAACTGGGACAACAAAGGGCACAGCTACCCAGAAGTAGGGCTGGAAGCTAGAAGACTGGGCCCCCGTGTACCCAGAGGGACATCCCCAATTCCTCTCACGTGAGCTTCCTTCTTTAGAGAATGTTCTCCCTCCTGATACTCTGAATTTCCTGCAATATAATCCAGACTCTGTAGTACCTTCTTTGGGCAGAGTTTCATCAATTAATCTTTCATCCCCATTGATTTGCTGAAAAATTACTTCCTTGTTATCCATCTTGCCGAGGTTCCACTTGGTCGTCTGATGCACAAGCAGACCTCAGAGGCCCGCACTCTCTGGGCCAGTGGAAAGAGCCAGAGCTTTGCGGGCAAATGGCCCCAAGTAAGAAGCTACGTTCTGCCTCCCTCTAATTATGTGAACTTGGGTGAATTACTCAGTCTCTCTGAACCTCAGCTTCCCCATTTGTAAAGAAATTTAAAAGAACTCCCTTCACAGAGTTATTTAGAAGGCAAAACAACATATCTGAAATTTTTTGCAATCTGTCCAGTGTAAAACTTACTTTCATTATTATTGTGTTTCACTGGTTTACAGGCAGATCTCCAGCTTCTGGGCCTTACATGGACAAAGTTTCAGGCAGTGACATGAGAAGTGTCCCTAAATGTTCCCCAATGCTTCACCTGCCAGTGAAATCATACCTTACCCTGCAAGGCAAAGACTCACATGTAATGGAGGCTCTAAGTTAAAGCCAAGAAATGGGGTCTCATTTCAGTTGAAGAAATAATGCTCTAGGGTGGATTGCTTAGTGCCATCTCAGAAGTTTCCCCAAGGAGGTACCCACAGAAGCCATATGGAAAGTCGACTTCCTCTGCCCTCTCTCCACGCGCAAATAAAGGGGTTGCAACTCCATCACACATATGTCACCATGGACTCATCACCTCTTTCCTGTTGCCAGTCCGCCTGATGCCATAGTGCCAAAAATGGGCATGATCTTTCGTGTCAGGTACCTTAGTGTCAAGTTCTGGCTCCACTCTCTGCCCCTCTCTCTGAGCTTCAGATTCATCTTGTAAAGAGGGATGATGGATCCCATCTTTGTAGGTTTCTGTGGTGATTAAATGAATAAAAATTCCTTTGTTAATCATAAAGTGCTACCTAAACATTATTTATTACATTCCTCTGCCACCACCCCCATCAAATCCAAGCCCTCCTGCTCTCCAGTCCCACCCTCTTCAAGGCAGGAGTGGGTCAGATGAGACTTTTCACATGCATTGACCCCAAAAATCAGCCACAACAATGTTTCCCTCCCTTAGGGATATGGATTAAAATTTTTCTCTCTAAAGATGGAAAAGACAGAGGCCTTCCATTATAGAATTTCAATCTAAATAATAGGTAGAAGGATTATTTGGGAGGTTATTGTATTCCTTGCCTACCAGGACCAAGGCTGACCCTTGGGGAGAATTTTGTAGGGTGTGTTGAAATTGAACCCAAAAATACAACAGGACTTGAGAAAACTCTTCCATTCACCTTGTATCACCCTTCCTTGCCCTGCCCCTGTCCCAAGACTCCCAAAGCTAAAAGACCAGAAATTACTTTCCATGTCAAACTCCCTGTTGGCCATTCAACCCCTTGTTTTCTATCATAAATCTACTACTATGTGGAAACTGAAGCTTGTTCATCCAGAGGACCAATCATAGAGAGGGAATGTTTCTTTCAATGTTCACTGCATGACTCTTAGCTGTGAATTTGCCATGTGAGCAAGAAGCAGTTCTGGTTAAAACAAAAAAAAGAAAAGAAAACACCAGCCTGCCCAGGTTCAAATCCTTAGCCCTCATTTCCTGTGTGTCCCAGTTATTTTCATATGAAAATGAAAGGAAGAATAATATCTTCTTAGTGCACCGTGGTAGAGCAGCAGTTGGCCTGCCAGCTCCAGTCAGCACAGTCCACAGACATCCTGAGGACCCAGGTTTGTGTCCTGGGACTGGGAGGAGCAATCAAGATAAACAACTAAATAAAATAAAATGTTAAAAGAAGTCTTCTTAAAAAGATTAAATCATTAACATAATTGAAAACATTGATATAATGCCTGGTATGAAGTAAGTGCCTTATATGTTTGTGGCGGCAGCTGTTTGTTATAGCTGTGTTATTGCTGTTAGGTAACAGGCAAGACACAAATGGAACTTGACGTTCCCAGCACCCCCAGCATGTGTCTTAACAGACCCTCCAGGTGATTGTGATGTGCACTAAAGCTTTAAATTTCTGGGCTAGAGGGGTGAATAAGAGAGCCCAGAAAAGTCAACAGATACGCTTAACTATATGGGAAAAAATGTGCAATCTGACTTATTATAATAAGAAAAAGAAACATTAAAATTATCTTGAGAAAGCATTTGTCATCAACCATGTGGCTAGGATCCAAAAGTGACAACAAATTCTGTTGGTGAGGCTGAGGGGAAACAGCCATTCTTATACATTGCTGGTGGGAATGCAAAAGGTTACGATGCCTACTGATTGTTGAATCTGGTAATTTATTCATCTTTTAAGGCAAAGGAAAAGAATACACATAGCACATGTCATCATGGGTCCATCTCTCTTTTCTGCTCCCACATCCAGGTTATTCTAAAGAAACACTGGCAAAATATTATAGGGAGAAATAAATGAATGAGACTATTCACTGCAGCAGTCTTTATAAAAGCTGAAGATGAGAAACCACTCAAAAATTCCCCTCAAGAAGGGGCTGGTTGGAAAAACTACAGTGCATCCATATGGAAGAGTACTAGACAGCTCAGAAAAGGAATGAAGGTGATTCTTCTACTATGGAAGGGTCTTTAAGATATTCAAGTTAAGAAAGAAAGCAAGTTGGGAAAAGTATATAGTATTATTTACCACTTATCTAAGAAAAGGGAAAGATGTACCTATTTGCTTATTGTTTTAAAAAGTACACAATTTAAGTATATGTTGGTCTCTTTATATCCCATATGGCATTTCTGCCACCCATGTTCTAGTTCACTTATCTTCACCACAGAATGAGCTGTGCACACCTGGAGCCTGTCACAACTCTTGCCCAAACTACAGTGCATATCAAGTTGTCCTGAGATGTCTTGGCCACTGATAACAACCACTCTGGTTCTTAAGTATACCTACTAGTTCAAGGGAGTTAACACCCCTGGATAATCCTTGACCAGCTGGGCACAGGAGCACGGAAGCGTGGATCAATATTCCCATCTTCTGTGTCTTAAGCAGAAATTCCTGAGACAGTCAACGTGCTTGCTCAGAAGGCCCTCTGTGGCTTAAGCCCAAGTTATGTGTTGTAGGCATCTGTTCAATAATACATTCTTATATCGATCTTTCTTCCTCTTCTTTCCTCCTTCCTCTGTCTTTCATGACCGTCCCCTGTGGTCAACCTCTAAAAACCAATTTACACACACTCATGGTCTCATCGTCTGCTTTTTGGAAAAACTCAATGCAAGACAAAGAATAAGCCATAAAAAATGTTTTAATGATGACTTATAGGAGGAGGGAATAAGGCACAGAGAAAAGAAATAGGAACTGGATTTTTATGAGCATACCTTATATTTGAGACTTGACTTTTGACACATTTAAGTAGTCTATAAAATTATAAAACAAATTAAATTTCAGAAAGGAGATTCTAAAATTAAAAGTAAAATGAAACTAATTTAAATGTGTATAATGTTGTAGGCATAATTATAGAGAACTACTCCAAGTAACTTTAAAACACAATTTAACTGCACATTCCTAGTGCAATTAATCCTAAAAACCAAAGGAATGGAGAAATACACTTAAACTGTTTTTAGTAGTCATATTAGTGATGAGGCTGCTATAAGCAATAATAAGAATTACATTGATGTCATTGAAAATCTGTATTTTTCAACATGAGTGAAAGGCAATAAAGACATAAGATTGATTGTTGTTGTTGTTGTTGTTTTTAAGAAAAGGTGCAAGCAAGTACAAAGTATAAAGATTGCAAGAAAGCAATCAGGCAGGAAGAAAAAAGAGGAAGAAGTATTTTATTTTTATTTTTACTTAGTTGCTCACATTGGTTGTTCCCAGTCTGCCCACCCAGTAACCTGGAAAGCAAACCCAGGCCTTGGAGATGTACGTGGACTGCTGCTCCTTCCGAGCTGGCCGATTTAGCCGTTACTTCACAAGGGTACGCCAACTGATGAGATATTTTAAAAAATTTATGATGTTTCATTTGAGTTAGAAGTATCAGCAAAAAGAATTCATAGTATATTCAATGTTTTAAAAAGATCCATATTGTTTAGCTCCATTGCTTTATATGGTCAAGAAGCAATGATTAAAATGATTACAAACAACATTGTTCGAAACCCTAGCACTCAAAACCCTAGTCAGTTAAAAAACATTCCCCATTCTAAAGCAGCAGTCAGGAGCGCCCTGCAGCTCAGGCCATTGAGGTGTGCAGATCGTGGAAACCTGAGGACCCAGATTCAGGACCCAAGACCAGGGTGAAAAATCACAAATAAATAAATCCATAAAGATGCTTCTCCCTTCCTCTATAAACAAAGAGACATCTTTTGAAACAGCAAGTCTTCTTGGAGAGATGGATGATTCCAGGTTGGGGCAAGATATACAAGATGAGGTTAGAACATTGTGTCATATCAGAAAGGAAAGAAGTTATCAAAGACCACTAGGCTGTATCACGCAGTCGTGAGAGGTCGCTCGAATAACTTCTCTCTAGTCAAAGATAAAATGGTGTGAGCACCAGTAAAGGCAAGCTTCTCAGAGATCACAATGGATCCACATATGCTTACAAGTTGCAAACGGGCTATATAAAGGGAAGGAATCTAGTATGCTTTTTTTCTATGGCTGTACATCAGGATAATTAACTATTTCATGAGGATACATTTCTCTCCATAGAAAGATTCTAATTTAATAAGCAAAGAAGAAATGATAGAGGCATTTGGCAACACCTGGTGATGAAAGGAATACAACCAAAGATTGTCAAAATCAGACACAACTAGCTATGAAGTGCCTCCTGGTGGATTACCTATGAATTGTCTTGCCAAAGATCAAACATGAATCAACCAATCCTCTCGATCTATCTGCCAAGTTATTGTAAATACAGGAGATACAGGAATGTGTTAAGTGACACCACGGGAGACAAGAAGCAAAATTCAGACTATGAGAAACTCGACAGGACAGAAGACTCAGCTTCTTTAACAAGAAAACTTTAAAGAAAAAGAAAAGCATAAGGGGCTTTATGGAAGAAAAGAGGCCAAAGACACATGTCAAGCAGTTGAAATGCATGGACCTTATTTGGATCCTGATTCAGCTTGGCATGCCCACCAAAGACAGGACTCTGCTTTGAGCATGCTCCATGTTCCAAGCGATGCCCAGATGTTTCCATCAGTGGAGGCCTATTGAAGGGACCCCTGAAATGAGGACCATGACCAGTATCCTTAGACCTGTAGTCTGCCATCTTTCCCCTCACCACACCCGCCAGGCTTCCTCCATGGCTCACAGTCTTAGTACTGAATTGCATGTCCTACTCCTCGTCCTTTATTCCATCCTGTTCCTTCTTTCCCTGCTTGCAAACCTCACTTCACTGAATTGTTTCTGACTTTATCCAACACTCCGGAGGTGACGCTGAGCCCACTTAGTTGTGGGCGTCCCACCCTCCACCCAACCTGGATGAGCTGCCGCACGCTCTCGGGTAAATGGCACTCCACTGGACCCCGGTCCCCAGATTCCACAGCTCACAGGGCCTATCATTACATCCCAGACAGTGCGCATGCTTCCCGACTGCACCACCTGCCTTGCACCCAGCCATCCTGCAGGGACACAGAATGTTGGCGTGAGAGCGGTCCTGCGTTTGGTAATGAATGCTGGTCATGGCTCACCAACGGAGCCGCCTGCCAGGAGTCTAGCAGATAGTTTCTCCACAGTCCACCCACCAAGGTGGACTACAGAGGCCTGGCCGTTAGACGTCAGGAGTAGGAGGGACAATGGGTTGTCATGCACACATTTACAGAGTGCTAGGCCCCATTCTAACAACTCCCCTGATTCTCTCTCAACCCTGGTTACTGCCTTGGTGAGGGAACAGGGCAGTGATATCAGCCTCCAACCCTTTGCAGAGTCCAGGCAGGGGCTGTGGGGCATTAAGACCAGGCAGGTCATCCAACCCCAGAACGCGAAGTTCATTTTAAGAGTTAAAAGTGTCTCTCCAGAAAGACCAGCCAAAGAGACAACCATTCTCTGGCTAAAAATAAGGAATTGTTAGGACTAGATACCCTGTACTCTGTGCTCTCTTCTTTGCTCTTAAAGAATAAATGATGAAGAGTAGCTAAATAATTTACATTAGGAAATATGATAAGGAAGGCCAAGAGGAAAGGGAATAAAAGTGAAAGGCCTCTTCTAGGAGAAGAACATCAACACGAGCAAGGAAACATTAAAAGCAAGTCAGCTTCAGAACCAGCTGTGGCTGTTAGGCAGTTCGCTCTTGCCCTGAGTTCACATCCTTCCTCCTGCAATTATACTCCTCAGCAAGATTTTTGTCTTCTAAATGGGAAGTATTCCTCACACTGCTAAAGAAGGAGCATTTCTTTCCCCATTTTACCAAGTACTGAAGTTTGAATAGGTCACTGGCTGGTCGATTGCCTCCCAGCAAACTATGAAGGATCCCACATATGAACCCACGTCTATCCAGTTCCAAAGCTCACGCTCCTCACCCAACGCTCTGCTGCCTCTAGCCCAGGTCAGGATGCCCAATCCTCTCTTCCTTCAGTTTCAAACACAGACTTAACTGCCCCCTCGCCTTCCTTCCCACACCCAGACCCACCTTTCAGAGCTCAGTAATTCCAGTTCCTTTGTCAGTCGGCAAGGCATGGTTACAAATCCTTGCATCTTTCTTCCCCAGCTATGCTCCAATTTGCCCAAATTCCATTAAACATGTGAGGCCCTGAAGTAGACACAGGTTTTCAGATCTGGACTGATGGGCTGACCAAAGCAAAACCTGCAGGGATTACTTCCTGCTTTGATCCGGAATCAAACCTGAAGGCTGCACAGGCTTAGGATGGATTCATTATCTCTGCCAACAGCCAAGGCACATAGCTGGCTCATAATGAGTGCTCACTCAGCTAGAGCTCCCAGGAGTTTTGTCCCCTGGCCTCTGCTAAGCCAGCTCTCTTCTTCCTACACTTGAGCGATTTGTTGTTTTGAACCTCAGTTCAGGATTTTCTCATTATTGATTTCCATTCCATTCAATGAAAACCCACTGAGCACCAGTGCAGGTTGCTGAGAAGAGGGTTAACAAGGCTGCATTGATCTCCACGCTGCTATCTTCCAGTCACAACTCAAGTCAGAGGTCGTCTGGGCACCCTCAGCCCCACCCTATGGGTCCCCTCAGAAGGGCCTGATTCAGGAGACCCTCTTCTCCCAACAGATGCCAAGGCCTTCCTCAAGAGCAGAGCCACGCCTTGACAACTGCTGGGCCTCCGGAGTGGTTTCTGAGTGACCAATGCTATGCCAAGGAGGGTATTTTTGCTGGTGAGTGAACAGCTGCCAAGAAATTTCAAGAGATGATTTACTTCTTCTCCAAGGGTTGTTTACATCAGCGCTCTCTGTTTCTGTCAGAGTCTGTGCCTGCCATGAAAAACCTGTCACAATTTGTGATCAGAGAGAAGCCTGCTTGCCTGAAGGAAGAAACTGCGTATCTATTGTTTCCACACAGGAAATAATGCCATGTTTTCTCACTTGTCCAGAATATATTCCTCTGACCTGGAAGTGGGCTTGGAAGTCCAGGGCACATTAGCTGACCCAGGCCTAGACCCCATTCCAGTCAGAGAGTACGTGTGGTTTGGGACGCCACTGCGCATAGCCCAGACCTTAGCAAGCTAATAGTGCCTGAGCTGGACTGTGAAATCTTTAGTCGCATTAGCCCAGGAGACCGGAGTGTAAATTCTAGTCCTTTCCAATTCATCAACACAAAGCTTGAGTTTTAGCAAAACCACATGAGATTTAGTTTGCTGTAAATGTTACACACGGTGCTGTGATAAGTGACCTCAGCGGGGAGCCAGACAAGCAGGCTCTAGACTCAACCTCAAGCACTAATGCATCATGTCATCTTGGCAAGTTGTTTTCACTCTCTGGGTCTCAGTTTCCTCATCTGCCACACTATGAGGCTTCACATACGGATTCTCCCAAAACACTTCAGATTGTGATATTATGTAATATTATGGAGTATAAGTATGACCAGAGCCAGAGTACCCTGGCTTCTCCCCCAGCTCTGCCATTTACCAGTGGTGACCCTAAGACCTGGTCATCTAGTTACTGAAATTGTTTAGGCCAGTTTTCCTCTTCTGTAAAATGGGGCTAATACTATTTCTTATCCTATATGAGTCTTCTGCAGATTAAATGAGCACACAAAGATCTTAGAATGGCGCCTGGCAACAGTAAACTCCCTCTAGTAGAGGTTGGTGGTCTTGTTTCCATCACTCGTTACCAACCTGACCCTCGCTTTAACTATCAATGCTTTAGAGTCAATGAAATGGAGGCTGTGTGCCTTCAAATGTTGTGACAGAGGTTTTCTGCAGTTGAGGTCCTTCAGAACAAGGATGGGGGAGACACCATGGTTCCCCAGAAGCCCCCAAATGGGATAGGGGGACCACAACACAATGTCCAACTTTTTGGCCCCAGGAATTTGCAGGATTATCTGAAACTGGTAGGCAGGGCCCAGGATGGCTCTTTCCGGCAGCACAACCAGCACTCTGGGTCCGCTCTTAGTGATAAAACAAAGGTGAGGAAAGAGGCCAGAAGCCTTGAGGGCACTTTACAGGGATTCCCTCCTGGTGCCCTGCCTGTGCCAGAGACGCAGCTTCTGGGTGTGTGGCCCCTCCTTGCCTGCTGCTCCTCCGGGCTCTCTGTGGGAAGGCGAGCCATCCTGGTGAAACACCTTCCTTCCCCTTGAAAAGTCTCCTCAAGACAGTGGTGGGAGAGAGCAGAGAGCCATACACAGCTTCTGCACTGTTGACCAGCTGGACTTTGAACAGTAAAGGGAGACATTGAAATTCCTCAGTCTTTCCCTGAGGCTTCACTCTGCCTATTGAGGTGCTTCCAGGACAAGACACAGCATCTTTGCTGATGCTAATTTACCTTGTGCCTAAAATAGTCGGAGGGAGGCCCATGGGAGTGCTTCTTTGTCCCCAAATGAGATCTTAACTTACTGAGCAGTAAGAGGAAAGCTGGAACCTGGTTTCTCAGAAGACAGACGCGGGAACGTACGACATAGGTATACGGCCAAGGGCTCCCTCACACTGAGCTCCAGAATTGACTGGACTGGCCACAGAGCTGCGTGTGCCCTTTCCCTTGTCCCCAACATACCAGTTGAGAAAGAAGTGGGAGGTTTCTGTGCTTCTGCTGTTGTTTCCTCCACATAGAAGCCAACATCAAACGTGGAAAATCGGTGTTAAGCACCCTCCCGCCCACTTTATAAAATCCTACCCAACCTCCCACACTCAGCTCCTGGGCCTGCCTTTGTGACTTCCTGTATCAATGGCTTGTGCCCATCGCAGTGCACAGTCCTCGAGGGTCGAAAGAGTCGTCCTCATCAATGCAGAGGCCGTAGTGTAGGTTGTTTGACTCCGCCATTTACTAATTATGTGACGTCATACAAGGCCTCTCTCCATAGGCCCCAATTTCCTTCCATGTTATTGCTATAATAATAATACCTACCTCATAAGGTATTGTTGAAACTATCAGAAATAATTTTGGAATAGGACAGCCCTTTGCTGTATACCTAAGTCATGTATTCCTTTATCTATCTTTTTAGACATAAAGTTCCAAATTTTGTCTTATCACTCAGTAAGTCAGTATCTCATTGGGGAGAAAAAATCATGGTCATAAGCTTCCCTCAAAGCATTTTAGGCACAAGGTAAATTACTAAGAGCAAAGAAGTTGTGCTCTCAAGCCTCATTTGAAATAAAGCCTTATTTGGAACAAGGCCATAACTGTGATGAAGATGAAGATGATGGTAGTGAGGAGGGGGAGAAATGTGTTGCCAGCATAGGGGCACAGGGAAAATCCTCCCATCCCTCTGAGGTTCTTCTTAGGCTGGTGGAGCAAACAAATTTGTATCACACAGATTAGTAGGGGGGAAAAAGGCAAAATTGAATGACATACATCTGAAGAATTTACATGGCTGTAACTTCTGAGGTAACTGAGACAGGCTGAAGACACATATTGTTTTCAGGAGGAGGAGAGGGGACCTTGGGATATCAAGGAGAGAATAGGGGTCCTTACATGAGAGGATGACTTCATGTGACAAAATTCTGCCTTAAGATAGCTTTTTCTGATGTAGAAGGTAATCGTTTTCACTTAAAGTAATGGTAACAGCTTCTCTCTAGACATGTAGGGCCTTGATGGACCTTTGGCTCCACATTCCAAGGTGACAGACAGTATTGGAGGAAGTCCAGTCTTGGGAAAAGTCTATCTGAATACTTAAGGACAAATTGATCCTACATCCTCGTCAGCAAAGGCCCACTTACAGAAGGGGATGAAACGAAGCAGAAGGAAGGCTCCGCTTTGTCTCTCTGACTTGAGCATCCTGGTCCCATGGGCCCTCTGGTAGCTGCTGTCCTCCTCTCTCCCATTCCCTGATGAAAGGTGGGGTCCATGCCCCAGGCGGACAAGGACTTGTGTGTCCTAATGGCCCAGTCACAGCAAATAAAGAGGAGATCATTCTCAAAGAATTTTGCCCTTGACATGCTGGTCAAACTTCCCTGGACTCAAACAATATGGAACTCAAACAAACAAACAAAATAAACAAGAGAGCTGAGAAATTAAGATTCCTGTCACCTATGAATGATGAGGTTGGCCAAGAAAGGGACCCAGAACACCTGTCCCTCAAGTCACAGTACCTGCTTCCTGCTGAGAAACCCCGGGTTCCAGGTGGGGATAGCTTAAAACTAGTCTCCTCACTGAGCCAGAGGGATGAAGGCTTGGGATGCCCCCTATAGAAACACACTCTCCTGATTGGGTCTGTGAAGCAGATTGCCACAGCAGGAAAGTCAACAGGCTATGCACCACAGTTAAAACCCAGGCCAACTCCACCTTGAGCCTAGCCCAGGCTTGCAGCTTCTCATTGAGGCAGGCCCAGCGCCAAACTCCTTCCCTCCTGAGCTCCAGCAGACTGCTGAACTTGAAGGGTGGGTTCATACCTGTGTGCCCCACAAGCACAGAATCACCAAATGATTAAACTTACCTTTTACTGAGGCCCTGAGGGTTATAAATAAGCAGGACGCACATACAGGTCGTTCCTGAGACGCCTGCTTCATTGGCTTTAAGGGCCCCTTGGCAGCAAAGAATTTCAGAGCTACTAACTCCATAGTATATTAAAGTGGAATAAATTCCTCTGAATTGTCCTCAGGTGAGAATCAGTGCTTAGCAACTACATCTTGGCCTCCTCTTGAAGGACCCAAGACTGACCTCTGGTGGTCTCTTAGTCCAGCTGAAGCCCAGCCTTTCCCATGTCCATGCTTATCCAAGTCTTCCTTGTTTGAATCTGGCTCCCTGCCCCACTCGGGGTCTCTCTCTCGATTTTGGTCTTTCTCTTTCTGTGACTTCTCTCTGTATAGTCCTCTTTCTCCCCAAGAAACTCTGAGTCTCTTAGAAATATGCGTGTATAGGATATTAGACAGAGGCTCTTTCAACAGTGGTGCCAATATGTGAAAAAAACGAATAGGGGAATAGCAGGTACCAAAATGAGTGGAAACGATACCTCCCCAAATATGCCAAGTTTCCAAGGATGTAGTCCACAGAACATGCTCCATAGCCTTTGAAAGCCCCTTAGTCAGTCTCAGAAGGCATTGTCCTCACCAGCCTTTCATTTTGTTGTCCTACGCTGATCTGCTTACTCTGTGTACCTCTGGGCCCCCATAGACCACAAGTTTTCATACTGCCCTTTTCCCCTACATTTCCCTACCTTTCCTGTCATAATCCTATTTATTCTTCAAAACCAACTTCAAATACCTCTCCTTCCTAAATTCATCACTGGCCCCACCAGGGAAGAAGTGAACTCTCCCTGTAGTCCCACCTCGCTTTTACTATAGCTCTCCATCCTCCCTACCTGGTGTTTGCACACCTGTCTCCCACCAGCCTCTGAGGTCCCTGGGGCATGGGTGCCTGTGGGGCAGGCCTGGCAGGCATATGCACACGGTAAATACCTATGAGTGTGAGTTAGCAAGCAGATCCTATCGCAGTAATGCCTGGAAAGGTTTTCTTTGTTCTGAACATCAAAGAAAAGATGGAGAGAAGTGAACTCCTATGTCTCTTGGGGGTGGCAGCGAGAATGGAAGGAAAACTCCAAAGTCAGTGCCCAGAGCTGAGTGACTTGGAGGTGACGCTACACACCTGCCTTAAGGCCAGGACTGAAGAGTTTGCCACATACTGTGTCTGTGTCCTAAGCCCTCAGGGCCAATGTCCAGTGTATCTAAGTAACTCAAATGGCACAATATGCTTTTGTAACTACTGTGGGTAAAGTCCATGTCTCTACAACTTCTGTTCTTGTCTCTGCAACATTTGTCTCTCCATTGGGCCTGTACAGCCACCTGTCTCCAGCTTCATGTCCTGAGCAGTCAACATCTATGTAGCAGGCCCATGCGATCACCATGAGCTTTGACACATGCTTCATGAGGAAAAGGAAATCCTCACCAAATTAGAGCAAAACGACATTATTGGAGAACTTGCTTTCTTTATACTGTTAGACCTCATTTAGCTTAAAGTCACAATTTCCAAGAAACTATGGTCATGTTAAATGAGATGTTAACAGTACTGGGACCTTTGGAGAACCACCATTGTGTAGTTAAGAGCTTTTGCCCCCAAAAGCCAATTTTCACCTAGTCCAAGTGATATCACTCCTGTTGAGAATCACCAGTCTAACCAAAGCTTAGTTACCTGGGGTTCTATATTCTCAAAGCAAGAAGACTGATGACTCTCTAAAATTTCTCTCAAGGTTTTTGCTAAAAAAATTATGAGGTTTGGCTTTAACTTTAACTTTTTAATTGGAATTTTAATGAGATAATTATCGAATCACATGCAAATAGAAATAATACAGAGAAGTTCTTCATCCAATTTGCTTGGCTTTCTCTAGGGATTAACTTCTTGTTTTGCAAAGCTATAATATCACAACCAACATTGACACTGATACAATCTACCACCTTATTCTGATTTCTCCAGTTTTATTTTTACGTGTGTGTGTGTGTGTGTGTGTGCGCGCGCGTGTGTATGTACTAGGCTCCATACAATTTGTCTCCTTACAGGATCATGTGCTCACAACCACAGTCAACACATTGAACAATTTCAATAGCACAAGTTTCTCCCACTTGCTCTTTTATAATCACAGCCCCTCCCTTCCATATCTCTTCCTTTTTCCTAGTCCTAATCCCTGGAAACCATTAATATGTCATCTATTTTTTAAATTTTCTCATTTCAGAAATGTTATACAAGTGGGGACATACAGTATGTAACCTTTTGGAATTGACTTTTTGACTCAGCATAATTCCTTGCAGTCATATCCAAGTTGTTTCATTTATCAGTACTCTTTCATGCTAAACAGTATTCAGTGACACATATCAACAAGTTTGTTTAACAATTCACCTGTTCAAAGACATCTGGACTGATCCTTTTTTTTTTGTCTATTACAAATAAAGCTGCTAAAAATATTTATGCATTGGTTTTTATCAGAACCTAAGTTTTTATTTCTCTGGGATAAATGTCCAAGATGCAATGATATGGTAGCTGCATTTTCTTTTTAAGAAATTATCAAACTCTTTTCCAGTGTGGTTGTACCATTATTTTTACACATATGTATATACCTATATATGCATGTATGTAAATGGATGTATGTAGATATGTAGATTACATATGTGTATAGATATGTATCTTTTACCCATTTTATAATTAGATTGCCTTTTTTTTTTTACTGTTTGAGATTTGGAAATTCTTTTTGACTCTAGATACAAGTCCTTTGCCAGACATGAGTCTGAAATATCTCTTTCAATCTATAACTTGTTTGTTTATCCTCTCCACATGAACTTTCACAGAGAAAAAGTTTCTAATTTTGATGAGGTCTAATTTATGCGTTTTTGAATTATGCTTTTGATGCCAAGTCTGAAAATTCTGTCTGGCACTAGATTACAAAATTTTCTTTTATTTCTTTCTAAAGATTTTATAATTTTACAGTTTACACTAAAGTCTGTGGCCCACTTTGAGTTAATTTGGTATAAAATGTGACACTTAAGTTGAGGTTCATTTTATGTCTATGAATGGTCAATGACTCTAGAATCACTTGTCAAAATGACCATTAACTTTCATTTCAATCTAGATTAAATCAAAGATATTTGAAGTTTATAATACTCTCTATCTCACACACATGAGTAAACAGTATAGAGCTTATTAATAGTCAACCAAGCATACATATTTGCAGTTAGTTATGAACCACTTAAAATAGTGATATTAAAGCTTTTTTTTAGACATACCCTGGTGGAGCAGTGGTTTGATCCGCCAACCTCAGCCAAGAGCACAGTCCACATACATCCCAGGGACCTGGGTTCATGTCTCAGGTTCAGGGGAACACTCAAGACGAGCAACTAAATAAAATGAAAAAATGTTTCTTCCTCCTCTGTCATCCTGCCTGCCTGCCTCTGTTAACTTTTATTCTTGCCTGCACCTTTCCTTAAAAATTTTTTTTCAGAAAAAATATTTGCACTATATATCACAGTTAAATGTCTAACACCCATAATATATAAGGAACTCTTAAAATTGAGGAAGTAGGAACCAAACACCTGGCAAGTAAATGAGCAAAATTCATGAACAATTTACCCCCAAATAATACAAAATGGTCCTTAAGCTTGCAAGAAGTTATTGGATTCATAAACAGACAAGTGTAAATTAAAACTACACTGAAATACCATTTCTCACCTATCAATTAGCAAAAATTTTAAAACTTGGCACCACACAGAAGCAGGCATTCCCATACATTGCTTATAAGAATGCACAATGGATCAGTCTCATGAAAGGGAATTTGGTAGTACTTAACAAAACTATATATGATTTATCTTTTGCTCCAGAAATCCACATTTAGGAGTTTACTCTGAAAAAACACCTGCAGCAACACCAAGTTGTATTCAATAACACAAGTGTTTTCATTGCAGTATTATTTATAATTGCCAAATATTGTAAACAACTTCAGTGTTTAAACATAGGAGATGTGCTGAATAAACTAAATTACATCCACACAGTAGAATACTAAGCAGTGATAACAAAGAAGATGAGTGGTCTCCACGAAGTGCTACAGTATGATTTCCAGGACATATCTGGTAAGTAAAAAGGCAAACTTCAAATGAGTAGATAGAGCATTCTGCCTTTTGTGTGGGAAGAGAAAAAAAGGTAATTACATGTATTTGCTTACTTAATTGCAAAAGGAAATTGAGAACAGATAAGCCAGAAACAAATGAGAACGATTACCTACAGGTGTGTGTGGGAACCAGGTGAATCAGGAAATGATACATCAGGCAAGGGTAACTTTTTATATAGTTTGGAATCATGCTAACATTTAAAATACTTCTGTAACTAAAATAAATTAATAATTATGTCAGTTTTAAAACTCCAAAAAGAAATATAAACAGAAAAAAAATAAGGAACTCACCCATGATTTACAAGAATAGCATGACCACAGTGAAAGAAAAAAACGAGAAGGATGAAACCAAGTGCATGCTGACACAGTACTGACTATGGAAAGAACTGTGAATAAATAACTCTACTTACAGACTTGGTTTATATAATAGGATAGGTTAGAGATTATGAACCTACTTTCTATGAAAAACAGGGCTAAGTGAATGAATAAGTAGATTGAAATTTGTCAGAGTCAGTTTTCTCACTGTGAAAGAAAGCTGTTAACAAATGTGGAATGGAAGAATTTAGAATAAACCCTGTGGCAGAAGATTGGAATTAGAGGTATGAGGTATTTCAACAGATAGAAGTGTGTGTGTGTGTGTGTGTGTGTGTGTGTGTGTGTTCTCTGAATTTGTGAGCTGAAGGAGTCTAGAAGCAATGATATGCCTGTAGCAATGAGCACATCTGTGGCACAGATTTCTAAATAGTACTCTTTATAATAATATAAGGAACTTCCCTGGAGTAATGGCTGATTCCCTGATTGAGGCAAGAAATATCTGGAATATCTTGTCACAAGATATAAATAAGTACTCAAAAAAAAAAAAAAAAAGATAAGTTCATATAAAAAAACAACAACAAAAAGACATAGGAACCCATTGAAGGGACTTCCACTGGCCAACCTGGGTCAATATGAATATCAAAATAAAGAGGGATAGTAAGGACTTAGAATCATTGAGTAAAATGAGATTTTCAAGTATATACAGACATAATTAAATAAATTAATAAATACACAGGAGATAGGGAAGGTGCATTCTTACAGAATTGTGCCAGCTAAGTAATGTAGAAGGAATGATGGCGTTTAAAAAAAAAATCACCATAGTAATACTAGAATAAGTTGGAATGATTTATGCATGCTAAAACTAGTGGGTGATAGTTTGATGAGGAATAGAATGTCTACATCGTTATAAATTATCTTCCCACAAGGTACTTACTTACAAAGAGGACATTTTACAATGGAAAAACCTTAACCAAAGGATTGAGGTTATCACCAAAATGGTCAGTCACCAACATCCAGCCCCCTAGAATACAATGCTGAGAGCTCATCACTTCTGTCCTATGTGAGGCACAAATGCATGATCTGCACCCCAACATGGAGAAATATTGTAAACAAACCAAACTTGAGAAGTAATTTGCAAAATAACTGACTTCTACTTTTCAAAAATGTCAAAGTCATAAAACACACAAGCTGAGGAAATGTTCCAAGTTCAAAAGACTGGAGAGACATGACAATTAAATGTAATGGGGGAATCTCAATCAGATCTTGGCCCAGGACAAAAATAGCTAAGAAGACAAATGGCAAAATTTGAATTTGGACACTGGGTTCGATGACAGACAGCATTCTGTCAGTGTTAGATTCCCCAGTTCTCATCATTGTTCTGCATAACAAAATGTCCTTGTTCTCATAAAACATCCATCAACATATTTAGAAGTAAATATTTAGAAGGTTGCAGGTATGTTTATTTATATTTATAAAGAGAGAACAAACGTTAATACAAAAAGAGTAAATATCTCTTGGAGAATCTGAATGAAAGGTTTATAGAAGTCGTTTGCACTTAGGCAATTTTCTGTACATTTTAAATTACATCCAAATTAAAATTACAAAAAAAATTTTCCCACAGTGGAATCATTTCTTAAATGAAATTATACGTGGAAACTCAGTGTGTCCAACTACAAACTCACGTTATTCTGGATAAAATGGAAATGGTGGCTCGAGAGACCCACACACCACATCCCGTCTCATCCTCCACAGCTACACCCAAAGGGCAAGTCCCCAGAGGCCTGGCTGCTCACTCTCAGTCCCTCCTCTCCAAATCACTAGATGTACCTACGGTGGCACCTCTGTCCTCATCCCTGCCCACATTTGCCTTCCCTGATCACTCCCTGCTCTCCAACTTCCTCTGACCTATGTTCTCTCCATGCTTATATGGTCCTCTTTTCATTTATGCAAATATGTTATTGCTGAGAATTCTGTTTCTCTGTCTGCTATTGCCTCCTGTTCATGATACTCAGAAATGTTCTCCCCTGATTACACAGAATTTCACAGATGCGATTTCTCTTTCTGCACCTAACTGCCACTGCCATACCCATTCCAGGGAGGAAATTCCAGAGGAGGTGAAAGAACTCAGCAGGTCCCCTCACACTCTCCTTTCCCCTGTGTATTTCCTCTGAGTGCTGGAGTGAACGCTTCCACACTAGATAAGGAAAAGATACTTGTATTCATTTCCAGTGACAGCTGTAACGAATTACCCCACAAGCAGTGGCTCTAAACTATTGACGAATTATTGATCAATATTTTTAAGGTTCTCATTCCCATCAACCATTAAGAAAAAACAAAAACTAACTGAGAGCAACAAGCAAACTTTATTTCATTGGGCAAGGAAAGAGATGGCAGTTAGCACTCTAAAGGCTGTCTCAGGGGAGGCAAAGATGGGGCAGGGGAGATTTAAACTCTAGGTGGGGAGGGAAGGTAATCTGGGGTGGGCTTAGAGACTCTCCACACTATGTGGTCAGAATTCTGAGAAAGGAGTGGAGAGTTGGGAAGAGTGTTTGACACCCATTTTTTCCCTTACATGGTTTACAAGGGATTTGTCACAGTATGACAGGGGTGTTATCTTCTCTATGTTAATGAGGACAAGTGAGCTAAGGACACAGGAGAGGAGGGAACTCCTCTGAGGGAGCTCAGCTGTGGGAAACTCCCTGTGGTTCACACTTCTCTTCTTGTAGTTAATTATCCAGTATCTTTTATTGCCACAGAAGGTTCAGCCTTGATTCTCATAGGGCAGTCAGTCTTGGCTCCCATAAGATGTTCACTAAGGTGGCATCTTGTGGTTTGTGCATCTGGAAGCAGACATAACTAAGAAAACAAAATGCTGGGAGTTTATCAGAGAAGAAGACTACTATAAAGGGAAAAGATTAGCTATTGCATTTAAGTATAAGGAAAAGGGGCCTAGCTGCTGCATTTAGGTGGCAAGCCACAGAATGTATTCTCCTACAGGTCCAGTAGTCAAAATTTCAAAATCCATTTCACTGGACTAAAGTCAAGGTATTAGCCATACTGGATCCTTCTGGAGACTGTGAAGGAGAATCCATTTCCTTATCTTTTTCAACTGCAGGTGCCTGTCTGAATTCCTTGATTATGAGTTCTTCCTTTGTTTTCAAAGGGCATCACACCACCCTCTACTTCCATCACTGTATTACCTGCTCCACGTCTGTCTACTCTCCCTCTGCCTTCCTCCTTGAAAGATTCTAGAAGTTACATTTAGGGCTAACTCAAAGAATCCAGAATCAGAAACTTAACTTAGTCATATATGCAAATTCCCTTTACTACATAAGGTAGCATCCACAGGTTCTCCAGATTAGGATGTAGACATTTTTCAGGGCCATTCCTGAGCCTGCCACAGATACCTAGATTGATTAGTGTCCAACAGCTTTCCCTATTACTCCAATGACCCCAGTTTTTAAGGTTATTTGATTGTCTTTCACTTAATTGTTGCCCAAGTGCTTTGCCTCAAGTTCAAACTGCTCCTTTTCAGCCTAGACTGCCTTATTTTTGTTGCCTTGCTTCATTATACTCCCTACCTATAGGTGAAGTTGGAGGCCTTGCATTTGCAGAGCTCTCCCGCCACAACCTTTCTCATCTGAACTGATGATGTGCATTGATCTAGCTCCAAATGGAAGTCCCTGAGAGCAATGGGGAGGGGATTGAGCAAGGAGATGACTCGCTAATTTCCAAGGCAATGACTAGGGAAGGCTATGTCTCCCCAGGAGCTCTCATCAGCCACAACCACACACATAAATCAAGAAGGAACTGAACCACAGTGCGCCTGGAGAATGAAAGTGAAAAAAGAACATGGTTCATGTTTGGACTGATTCTGAAATACATGGGAATGAAAGCCTTTGGGGTGATGAATTTCCCCTTAATGCTGTCACATCTGTAGTTCTAGAGGTTTAACCTCTGATTTTTGGCTGTAAAACCAACATTATTTCTGCAAACTTGACACCAGATGCTGCCAGGAAGCTAGAGCTAAAGTGATAAAATCTATTTAACAGATTTAGTGAAGCAAATACAAACTAATTAACAATTTTGGAATTGGGATTAAACACTAATTCTTTTAAACCATAAAAACTGAGATGAACAAAAGAGAAAAAAAATGTTCTCCCTCTGAATAACTCAAAGGAACCATCTGTTTGTCATTGAGAAAATGGCCCAACTGATAGATTTTTAACAAATTCTGACATTTTTATCGGGATTTGAATACGTTATGGACAGTCACTCCAGAGAGAAAGACATGCTACTTCCTGTCAATCTGGGCTTCCCTGAAGCTCTAGAAATCAAGCTATTTGTGTACGACTCAGAAATGAGGAGACAAAGAGTAAAATGATATCTTTATAAACTCTGCTTGAGACATATGCTTCCAGCCATTTGCAAGGACAGTGGCCTGTGGTTCCTTCTAACCTCATTGTGTACCCATTGGTGGGACAGAGCTTCTCCACTGTGTCTTCCATGTCATCTCCCAAGGAAGCCAGAGAGACCTCAGCTGCCACCTTTGTGACACTTTCCACATTAAGTGGACTCTGAGCCATGAAATTATGGAAATTGAAATTGTCATCCTCCCATTTCCCCTTCTGGACTCTCTTAGCTCCAATATGCAATCTAATTCTAGAACACAGTTTCTAGAATGAATCCCATCTTATTCAGAGTTGGGTGATGAGGGAGAATTCTCTTAACTCTGACTACAAATTCAGTTGATTTGGCATCAAATAAGCCTGACTGTTGATCCCATCCTGAGTAGCTCTTGAGAAGAATTCAGAGCTGTGATAAGCTGCTTAGGATGAAGAATTCAGCATTGTTTGTGTGTAGGGCAAAAGCCTGCATATCTTATATATGTAGTTCCATATGCTTTTAATTAATAATAATAATCGTAGTAGTAGAAGTAGTAGCAATAACGATAATAATATTACTTCTTGAGTGCTTTTATGTGCCAGACACTGGGCTATCTTACTTAGTCCTCTCAAAATTATGAAACAGATATCATTAAGATTACTATTTTACAGATAAGAAAACTAAGTCCTAGAAAGATAGAGTAATTGGCCTCAGGTCATGCAGCTCCTAAGTGACAAAACAAAGTTAAAACTGAGGCCTATCTGTTTCCAGAACTGACCTATAGCTACCACACATGCCCTAGTGTACTTGTATACATCATAATTGATTCATTCACATCCCCTTATATTCTACAATGTATTTGAGATTACTTTACAGAAGTGTAACCTGTATAACTTAATTGAGAGCATTATGTTTTAGGGAAAAGAAGAGTGGAAAGGTCAAAATGTTAAGTGCATTATTTGTTCATTGGTTGGTAGAAATTCCTATTTGGAGAGGAATTTGAAGGTTTTCTTGAAGTTTGGTACTTGGACTCTTGGGACAGGAAGGCACGTGGGTAATTGGCTCCAGGAATTAAGAGAAAGTCCACCCTGGACTATGATGACCAGTGAGACACTAGCCATAGATCATGGAGGGCAAGCTGATGAACTTAATCTATCATTAGGCCTTTGGGGACAAGCCTTATGATTTCATGCCACCTCAGTTTCCCCAGGTGGATCAGTATCTGGAGACTGAAAGCTTATTTTGGTAACAACTCGGAAAGCTTTATTGAGTTTGGGGTTGCCACTGCCAGTTACAGAGCAATTCAAATTCTTTCTTCCTTTAAAGGGGGTCTATTTAAGTGTGGAGCACTATTATTTTTGAACGTTAATCATCACTTTCTCTCATACAGTGGAGTTCTCCCCATATTGGCCAGTGGGTGGGGCTAATATATTTAATTTATCAGACTACTTCACTTTTTTATGGCCATCTTGTTCCTATTCTATTCCTCTTAAGAATGCTGAAAGGGTGGGCAGCTTGAATGGGGAAATCATCCATGTAACTGCATTAATGCTTCTAAACAGGAACAGAAAATTCTGGAAGATCCTTGAGGCATGTCCTCAAGGAACTTACATAAAAGAGAAATGTCAAAGGACAAAGCAGAAGGCAGATCTGGTTAAGAGTTAGATCCACCTGAGACCAGCAGGACAGTCTTAATGCTTATCAATGGACTCTTCATCTCCTCCCAACCCTATCATGGCAGATAGGACTGGCTCCAGGTGCTCTAATGCTGGAAGAAGAAGACTGGGGAGGACAGAACCTAAAACTGAAAATCCATTGACCCCTGGTGTCTCTGGGAGGCGGGAGCCAAACTAGTGAATGCATAGATTAATATCTGGACCCAGAAAAAAAAATTAATTATTTTAGACATAATTGATTACAGACACTGAAACACCAAGATCATCCCCATAAAGTATCATGTTTCTTCTGACTTGAGTTAAACTAAAGAAGGGAACAAGAGTTCATTAGAAGATATTGTTGACATGTTATGGTTTTACACTAGGTCCCATCTGTGGCCCTTTATGTGTAGCCTGGAGATCAACTTCCACATGGTGACTTGATAGGACGCACTTTCGGGTCGCTCCTCACAGAAACTGAAAAAAACAAAGGAGATCACCTATTTTCCTGAGACAAACAGCAGGAGGCGACTGGCACTTCATCTGGAGACAGAACAGCTGAAGACTAACGGTGGGTGAGGACACCCAGCGCTGTTCTAAGCTAAGCCGCTGATTTGGATTTTGGAGGGAGCTCAGGGGTTGCTAGACGTGCAGTGGGTGGGAGGTTAGGGATATTGGGACCAGATGCAGAGGCAGCGAGAGGCAGGCCCAGTGGAGCTGAATGTGGAGCCACAGAGGGACTTGGGAGCCAACTTGAGAGGGAGTGAAAGGAGAACCAGAGCACCGGGATCTGAACTGTAGCCAGCCTGGTGAAATTGCTCTGGGCACAGCCATACCAGAAATCGGCCAAATCAAACCCCTCCCATAACCATTTCACGCCAGAGCCTGGGGTATACCGAGGGGAAATCCCACCCACCACACATCCGTTCACCATAAATCTCGCCCATTGGATGCCCAACACCCTGAAATACCCTGAGAAGGCCGTCCCAAGCCTCAATGCTACCCACTAACACCACCTATGGGTAGAGGCAAAACTGCAGGCTGACTGCCAATCCTGAGCAAGTCAAACCTACACAACACAGGGAAACCGAACACTCAGAAATATAAAAGAATGCCGAATAGAGTAAAGGCACAGAGAAATATACGTGAAATGGTGGATACGATCAAAAACTGAATACAGAAGACTAAGTAAATTACCCGAAGAGGAATGTAGGGTAACAGCTATTGACATACTCATGGGAACCCAGAAGTCAGTAGAGGCAATAAATGAGAATGTCAGGAAGCAAAGAGAAGAATTAAAACAAGACATCACACAGGTAGGAATCAGGATGGCTAAATTAAAGAACTCAATAGAGGGACTCAACGATAGAATGGATGAAGATTCCAATAAAATCAGTGATCGGGAAGACAGGACAGAGAAACTCAATCAAGCAAACCAGCAAAGACTCAAAGACAGCATTTGAGACCTCTGGGATAACATCAAAAGGAACAGCATTCGCAACACAGGGATTCCAGAGGAAGAGAGAGAAAAGGGGGGCAGAATGCATATTTGAAGAAATAATAGATGAGAACTTCCCTAATTTGAAGAATGAAGCAAGCCTCCAGATCCAGGAAGCTCAAAGAGTTCCTAAAAAAAGAAACCCAAACAGAAATCCACTGAGACACATCATCATAAAAATGTCAAAAATATAAGATAAAGACTATTAAAAGTAGACAGAGAAAAACATGTCACATACAGAGAAGCCCCCATAAGATTATCAGCAGACTCTCAAATGAAACTCTACAGGCCAGAAGGGAATGGCATAATATATTCAAAGCACTGAAAAAAAAGGAGTTTCAACCTAGGATACTATATGCAGCAAGATTATTATTCAGAACTGAAGGAATGATGAAAACCTTTTCTGACAAGCAAAAGTTAAAGGAGTTCATCACCACAGACCCAGCTTTGCAAAAAATATTAAAGAATGCTCTACAAAACATGAAGAAACCACATAGAAAAACAGTAAGACAGCAAATGTACCATAGTGGGTGTTGTCTGCCAGCCTTGACCAAATTAAAACCTCCAGCACAGTTTCTCGCTTCCAGCACTTGTTCATCAGTACAACTCATCAACAACCCGGTAGAAGTGTCCCTTTCTTGCCTGCCATCTTCTGTGTACTTTCCATGAACTAGTCCTGACCCAAGACAACACAGTGACTTTCTCCACCACCAGTGGACACCTACACCTTCTCCAGATGACAAGAATTCCAACCTTAGGGAGAGTTCCATCTTTTCAACATGTTCCTTCCTTTGATACTCAGCTCTCATTCCCAGGGTTCATTTTAGAGTACTCAGTAGTCATATAGTTAGTGCCCCGATGTAATTCACGATTATATGTAAACTTCACAAGTTCTCATTAAAAATTTTTTTAAATGTAGCTAGTCTGCTGGTGGGCAGTGCTGGGATCTGGGGAGAGGTGCTGGTTCCAGAGAGGTGACAATCAGGTCAACAATGCCTGCTCTAGAACACTGCCCAGGCCTGCTCCTGCTTATCCTGAAACAAATACTTGCAAAGTTGAGAAAATAATGTGAATAAAGAAGATGGACAAACTCTAGGACACAGACACACTTGATTTATATATTAAACACAAAGAAACATGCTTTCCACCATTTTTCACAACATACACATGCCCAGTTTGGGTTTCTATTTCATTTGTTTTCATTGTTACTGAAAACAGGGGTATAGGGAAATACTTTAGAGGGTGCAGCAGCTAGTGAGCAACCAGCACAAATTTGAGAGAGAATGAGGAAAGGTAGAGAAGGCTGAACTAGAGAAACTCATTCTATCTGAAGATAACAGGACCTGCTCAGACCTGCTAATGCTTCTACATGCTTTTCTAAGGTAAATGTCAGTCTTCTCAATGTTAATTTCATGTGTCTGCAAAAGAACAGAAGATGAGTGCTCCAGGACCATCCATCTTTCACAGAGGGCTGAGCACTGGCCAATTCAACCAGCTTATTCCTGGGCTTGATTTTCGTTTTGTTTTGTTTTGTTTTGCTTTGTTTTTGGTAATACATTTATCAGTTAACAACCTGTAGCAGGTAATAGAGGTACATTCCCAATTTAGAATACCATTATGTGTCCAGTCAAACATAATGTGGCCATACCTACATCTTGGCCAACGGCCCACACTAACACAGCTCTGCTGATGTGGGTATAACAAATGCTATTAAATGAAAAACCCAACATAATCGCATCCATTAATATCTTCTAATATTAACAGGTGACATTAATCTTAGGGAACAGAATGTAGAACTCATTTCATAGCTCTTTTCCACTTTCTTAAGGGAATTCTCACCATACTGACCACTGTTTGCTGGACACTCTCCAGTTTGTCCTCACCACTCTGACATCAGATGCAAGGACAACAATGCATGTGACAGCACAGAAAAAGTAATTCTAATTCTGGTTCCAAGGCCATCCTCTTCTCTCACCAAGAACCACCCCAATAGGGAAAAGAATACGGGAGACATCCTCTTTGGTCTACAATACTCTTAGTCATCTTCAGATATTTGTTTAGGTGTAAATTCCATTAGGAAGCTTTCCTTGCTGGTATCCTCCATCTCAACAGCAGGAACTAGATTGAGTGCCCTCTCTCAATGCCCAGTACACTATTAGTTATTCCATATCTGCCATCAGCCTCTGTCAACTTTCAAACCGGGTCCAGGCATCTTCCAGACCAAGGCTTAGAAAGTATTCAATAAATGAACAAATCATTGAATGGATTACTCCATGGATGCTCCATGAATGAAGAGATGAATGAGAGGGTGGACGGATGGATGAACAAATGTTCCCCACCTTTTTAGAGGTTCTGCTTTGGGGGCAGGTGTGTTTTCTGTGTATGTTTTAATAGAGATCTCACCACAAGATGGCGCTCATAATTTTCTTTAATTAATGATTTCAATAGAAAATTTTCCAATGTTAAGCTGCCTTTGAATCATTACATACATGTCACAGTAAACGTAACATATTGCCCATGCTTCACATTCCATCACATTTCATACAATTAGAGGCATGTTCTTTCTCCAGTATATCAAGACAACTCTAAGACATTTGTCATGACATTGGGTGGGGGGAGTCTTTGTGGCGAGTCTCACTGCTGCTGAGTGTAAGGAATGATGTCAGTCCCTAGACAGTACAGGAAACAGAAATGAAGGAATTGTTCTTCCACCACTCCATGCCCAACACACAGAGTCAACAGAAAAATGAAACCTTGGCTTGAAATTGCCATTAACCTTTGGAACTATGAATTTTGCCTTAATAAAATAATAACTTCTTATATTGTACAGTGTGCTGTATGCTGCAAAAGCAATTTCACATCACAATATCTGTTTCTGAGCGCCTAAAAGCAACGCCAAGCACATTATATTTATTAACCCCTTTTAACCCGCCAACCAACCCTGTAAGCTAGGTCTTAATATCTCCCCTTTCATAGATAATAAAATAGGGGTTCAGAAAAGAGATGTAATTTGCCAGAATCAAACGGACGCCAAGTGACAAGGCTGTAGTTGGGATCCATGTTTGTCTTTACATTTTTTTTTTCTCCTTTTATTCCCTGTGATATAAACCTTCAGTGTCAAGGAGAGGGTGTTAGGCAGTAAGAGAGAAGGGAACTGTCTGTGATGTACCTGTGTCATATGCTAGTACACACACAAACACCTCAGAGCAGTTCTCTAACAGAGAAATAATTACTATTTTCAAGTTCCCACAACATTCCAAGTGCTTTCTCATACATCATTTTATTTCATGTCTATAAGGAAGGTATTATTATCCCCTTTTTACAGATGTGGAAATTATAGCTCAGAGAGATTAAATGGCTCTTCTTAGGTCCCCAAGGACCCAAGTGCCAGGGCTGAGATTCAAACGTGCTTCCATCTGACTTCAAGGCACCATAGCATCATATGAGGTGCCAAAGACCCCCTGAGTGGGGGAATCATTTGGGAATTCTGGGAAGGTTCTTGGAGCAGTCTCTTTATCTGCTCTAATCAAACTGCCACATTCCCCGAACATTTCTCTGGGCCTTGATGTCTTCCCTGTAGAGTCAGCCTAGAAATCTCCCTCTCCACTTTCAACATTTAATTCAAATATCTTTTTTCCAATTGTACCTTCTCTGGTGGCCTCCTCACTAACATACACATACACTCATGCCATATCCATTGTTCTTCATTTAAGACCCAGGTCTCCACACACACATACATGCACACACGCATTCATCTTGTTCTCATATAATAATATATATCCCATATCCCACTGCATGCTGTCAAGGACTGTGAAGGGATTGAGATTTCTCTTCCAGCTAAAACTTGGCCTGTCACTGTTCTATGAATGCTGGAGAAAGTAGATTCTGTCTCCGCCCTATCCCCCACACCTTTAACAGTGACCTCCTCCTGTCGATCAGTGATGGTGAGTAACAGAAACATGGGTTCAAAGAAATTTTCCAGTTCCAAATCTTTGTCGTATGTAGCTGTGGAGACACCAATGATCGGCATATCTGTGTGGAAGTAAAGAAGGAGCGGGCAGTGAAGAGAGATGAGAGCCCCGGCAGTAGACAAGATCTATGGAGAAGGAAGATTCCTCTCCATGGACGAATTAGGGGTCATGCGTCTATTTGTAAGTAGCTTCCCAGTTAGGAAATTCAAGCACCTCTGTATGTTGTGGCAGAGAAAAGGTGTTTATTCTTTCCAAACACATAAAGCGCTTACTCAGTGCCTAGCATTGGCTTAAAGACATCATGCCTATCAAATGTTCATTTTTGTAGCCTGTGAGATGGCCACAGGGAATTCAGCTGAGTGTGGTAGGACTGTCACTCAGAGGACATGTGAGATGCAGCGGTGCAGCTCTGCTAGTTTCTCTTGGGATTCTCTGGAAGCCTTTAGCCAGTAACAAGTTCAGCTCCCCTGAGGCCACCATGTAGAAAGAAAACAAGAAGGCAGAAATGCCTGAAGACCCCTATGGTTTCCCATTGGGCTGCCTAAGTGTTCCCAGTCCCTGCTCTAGACTGACAGGAAGATTCACTGTGACCTCCACCCCTGCAACTACCATGGAAGAGCCCCAGAACGGACTACCTGGCCAAACCCTGACTGCGCCCAAATTCCTGAGCAAAACTGCTAATTATTGATTTTAAACACTTCATTAAAATACGCTTGACTTACAAAAAGCTGTATATGTCTATGCACACAATCGATGACTTTGGAGATAAGAATACATCCATGAAACTATCACAATGCCTGCCATAAACATGACATCATTTCCCGAGGTTTCCTCCCACCCTCTTTTTTCTTTATTTTTATTTTTATTAGTATTAGTGTGTGATAAGATTTTAACATAAAATCTACTTGTTAACAAAAACTATAAGTCGGCGCTAGAGTATTGTGAACTATAGACTGTACACTGTATGGTGGAGCTCAAGGGTTTGCTCATCTTGCCTGACTTGTACCCTGTGACTAATATTTTTCAGATCGTTCATGTTGGTGTGTGTAAATGCAACTGGTTTTGGGATATTAATTTTGTATCCTCCAACTACATAAAATTAGTTTATTAATTTTAACAATTGTGTGTGTGTGTGTGGTGTATTTAGGGGATTTTACGAATAAGATCATATCATCAGCAAACAGATAAGCTTATTTCTTTTCTGATTTAGACATCTTTCATTTCTTTTCTTGCCAGTTGCTCTGACTAAGACTTCCAGTATACTTTCAGAATAGAAGTAGCAGGGGTGGACTTTCCTGCATCAGTCTAGATCTTGGAATAACAGAAAATCTCTTCCTTTTTTTACCGTGAGGTTAACTGGTTTTTCATATATACCCACATACTGGCAAGGGTGAGCAGGTGGATTACCTCTCTCTTTCCCCCATCAAAAATACCCAAGTGATCCAAGGGGATCTCTCTCAAAGCTACACTGTGCCAGGTTGGGGGAAGAGTGATGTGAGTCAAGGAGAACTTTTCTTCTGACTCTTTTCAATCCATCTTTTCTTGTCCATGCTCCACGGGAGTGCTGCAAGTTCTCACTTGAATTTTGAAGCTTTCACAAAAGTATTTTCATCTATGAATGGTTGTTACAATCAGTGTTTCTGTGGGAGAATTAGGGGTGGGACAACCGATTCTGCCATATTGATGATATCACTCCTGGTGGTTACTGTGTTTAAGATACTATTCCGGAGTGGTTTTCTCTGATGCAATAGATAACTGAAACAGGTTTGGATTCCCTGTGAGCTAGGTGCCATTATTAGCCCCCAAGCACATGTCCCTAACTGCACTAAATTGCCTCGCCATTAAAATTCCCATAATACAAAGCCAGCTAGATAATCCTGATCATATGCAAGATTTCCAAGTCAGAACAGGTTACTTATGATGCATGCACGTTTCAACAATGCCTGCCAGGGCTTCGTTGCTTTGTTTGTGCTGCTTAGCTTGAATCGCGGCACTTTTGGTGGTTCCAAAGCATCCACACAAACATGTTGATGTGAAAAGACCTCTGAAGTTCACAACAAAGTAGAGATGAAGATGGATGAGCGCCCACTCTTCATCCTCTACACCTTCACTGGTGGTGGAGAACGTCTGAACGACAAACGTGTTATCAGTCCACCTGTAGTACTGCAGGTTGAGAGTACAGCTCTTAGGGGAAATGCATACCTGATAAGCAGGTTCTCAGGATCAGAGGTCAGCAAACTAGGGATCAGGGTCAAATTCCACTGGTCACCCATTTTTGTAAATAAAGTTTTATTAGAATACAGCCAGTTCATTCATTTGTGCATTGTTTGTGGATGTTCAAGTCATAACAGCAGACTTGAGTAGTTGTGAGAAAAAAATAGTCCACAAGGTCAAAATTATTAACTATCTCACCCTTTACAAAATTGTTGTCAAATTCTGCTCTCAGTGACATTCAGTTCTTTTTTCACATTTTAAATACCTCTGAAATTATTCATACTTTCCTTTATTATTGTTTCTAAACTTTAATTATATGTCAAACATATATAAAATTACACTAAATAGTAAATAAGTCACTCATGTACCTACCACTGAGATTAAGCAGATGTTAATATTTGACATTCGATAGATGGACTGATTGACTGCTAGACATATAGATAGAGCTAATATGTCTTGATCTCTTTCCCTTCTCTCCACTGTCACAGGTGATCATTATCTTGATGGAGTGCTTTCTTCGTATTCACATTTTTGTACTGTTACTATAAATGCATACAATTTTCTGCAGACTTGAATAAATTTTACATAAGTACTGTCATATAGTGTCTTTAGTAACATTTTTCCACTCAGCCTTATCTCTTTGGAATATACATGATATTGATATATGTATATCTTGTTCACTCACTTGAATTATATTATGGTGATTCATTTTATAAATAAACCGTAGTTTATATGACATGGTTATGTAACAACCTAATGACAAGTCATTTGATTGTTTCCATTCTTTATTCTGAGCAGATCTGTAATGAACAACTTGGCATAATCTTGTGCACAAGTGTGCAAATTTCTCTAGGATCTGTTCCTAGAAATGCAAGTGATTAGTCCTACGGGTGATTGATTCTATTCGGTTCACCCTTCCAGGTACCATTCTCCTTGCTTTATTATTCTGCTTTGGATCCCAGGAAGCTGAATTATTATTGGGTTCCTTTGCCTTCAGCTTCCTGGTGTGTTTGGCCATGAAGAGAACCAATAGAAAATTAAAGGGGAGAGGAAAGTGAAATCAGAGTATTTATTTCCCCAGATCCCTCCCTGTGGGATTGCTGCCCACTGGCTAGAAGTCTCATTAAAGGTCACAGGCTGGCTCCTCCTCCTCCATCACGTCTGCAGGTGGCCAGAGCTGCGCTCTCAGATTTCATTGCAGGCCTCAGGGTGGAAAGGCCTCACTAAGACTTTTCCTTGGACTTTTCCTGTATCTTGTCTATAACTTTCTAAATAATCCCATTATTAAATCCTTCTCAGCTTACCAAATTTTGAGTGGGCCGCTTGTTTCTACCAGAGCCTGAGCTGTTAGAACAGGAATATTCAACTTTAAAGAATCTACAAATACTCCCAAGTAGCCATATTAATCAGCAACCCCACCGACTTGTATAAGAGTTCCTAGTTCCCCACACTCCCTCCAAACCTGGATGTGATTTGCTTTATAACGTTTGTCAATGAGGCTGAGCATAAGCATCTTTCTACATGTTTATTGGCACTATGGGATTTTTTATCTATAAATGGCCTGCTTATATTCTTTTCTTCATTTTTATGGCTTTTCTTTTTTCTGATTTAAATAAGTCCTTTAGATATGTTGAAAATTAATTCTTATTATTCTGAAAAAAAAAATCTCTCAATCTGGGTCTTGTCATTTTTCTTGATTTATGGCGTGACTTTCAATTTTAAGGTGGTCAATATTGCCAATCTTTTTCTGTTTTTTTTTCTTTTTATAACTTATGTGAGAAATTTTTCCATAATCAACTGCCAAAAATATATTATATTTTCTTCCACAAGTTTTATAGTTCTGTCTTTCCATTCATCTATTTAGTTTATCTGGAATATATTTTTGCACTTGGTGAAAGACAGGGATATAACTTCATTTTTCCATATAAATAACAATTTATCTACTGAATAATTCTATCTATCTTCACCAATTTATATTCCTACATGTACTATATTTCAAGATTCCAGGTATACACAGGGCAGTTTCTGGGCTCTCCATTCGTATATTCGTCTATCCTTTCAAATATAAATGGTCTTAATAAAAATTCTGGATATCTGATGGGGAAGTTTCCTACTACCTACCTTCAAATCTGCTTCTTTTAAAAAATTATCTTAGATCTACTCTCCCATATACATTTGGAGCTTTGATACTCAGATCATGACAAGTTTCTTCTATGTCTAATTGACTGATAACTTCCTTAAATGAAAGGTACAATCAGGAATGAAGGCGAGAAGAGAAAGCCAGGCAGGAAGAGGGAGAAAGAAGCACTTTGTTTTATTTAGTTGTTCATCTTAGTTATTTACCCCAAGGGCCCAAGGATGTGAACCCAGATCTTTGTTTTTGGGATGTGTATGGACTGTGCTCTTGACCAGAGGCTGACCAAACTGCTACTACACAAGGGAATGCCAAATTTGCTAATAATTTTAACTAAAACATGACAATGCATGAATAATATGTATCGTAAATGATACATAAATAAATTTGAGTATGATTTTTCACATTAAGAAAATCATGACTTTTCGTTTATTAATGAGGGTGACAGCAGCTTATTCTTTAATTTTGAACTGTCTTTAAAGTTCAGAGAAAGTCCTACTTGAATGTATTACTTTTCTTAATACAAATGTTTGCCATTTTTGCATCTATGCTAACAAAAGAGACTACACCAGAATTTCTTGCTATAATTTCTAATATAAAATGTCTTGTTTTATATTTATTCACTTTTATTAAATAGATTACAAGTGATAACTTTTTTGCATTATCTGAATTCATTTACAAGGGATTATCTGATTTTGCATATTTTTCTAGAACTTTCCTATAAAAACACCAACACCTGGTAGCTTTTGAGTTACATTATGAATTATCATTCTAGTTATTTAATTGTTTTAGGCACAGTCAATGTAAGGCAGATGGCAGGAGCATGATTGTAAAAGAATTCACGACAAGTGCACAAGCAATAGAAAGATTTGTAAGCAAGCGATAGAAAGATTTTATCATTCTCCAAGCAAGGAGAGGGGCCAGGCTCTGAGAGGTGAGTCAGTCCCAAATTGTCAAGGGTTGGGATTTATATGGGCTTGTAAGACTGGGTGAGGGTGACAGGTAGGTGGGATACAGGATGTCTTCCAGTTTCTCATGTAGCTTGGAGGGGGTTTTGCATGATTGGGAAATGGTATTTTTCAGTTTCCCAGGCAGCTTGGGATCTTGCACCAGAATGTGGGTTCCAGCTAGATGGGGCTATTGCTGCTGGAGATGAGACACTGAGTAGAATTGTTTTTCAGCCTCCCTTATAGTCAGGTTGCCTGATTCTTGTTGAGTCATTTTTAGTATGATGCAGTTTTTTTAAGTGATTACTTATTTCACCAAAGCTTTCACATGTATTTTATGTAGAGAAACAACTCTACTATGGCACCGTAATGACTTTACACATTTCCACCTATGGCACATAGGCAAAATTTCTCAGGCAGAAACACTCCCTATTTTGCAAGAGGTTGCCACGTGGCAACAA
This sequence comes from Solenodon paradoxus, assembly GCA_004363575.1. Lineage (NCBI taxonomy): Eukaryota > Metazoa > Chordata > Mammalia > Eulipotyphla > Solenodontidae > Solenodon > Solenodon paradoxus. The sequence goes on from RJWH01000652.1 coordinate 189,711, forward strand.
AGCTTTACTAAACGAATGTAACCTTCTGTCTCCAAATCCAGCAGGCCTCCTTCAGTCCCACACTACCTCCTGATCATGACAGGAAGGGTCCACCTTGAGTAGCCCCATGCCCATGTGCTCCTGAATCTGGGTTTATCCCGCCAGATCAGGGCCTCCCTGAGACTATTGTTCTGGTGACAGGGACTGAAACCATATCCACTGCTGTGTCCCTCTCCGGGCTGGACACAGTATCTGGCACAGGCCCTGAGCACATCTCAGGAGCTCAGAAAACCTGAGTGATTGAAACAGTTTAGCTTTCTGACTTGAAGAGCCTCTGCCACAGAACAGTGCAGACTTGAGAGTCAGGGCTCCTGTGATGACTCATTCATCAGGACCTCTTTAATGGGGAATTATGGAAATGTGCTGCCTGGAGCTGTCTTAATTAAGAGCAACCTGCTCTGGATTTCACCCCCTGAGTGGACTCTCTTCCCCACCCTCCCCTCTCCTTTTCTCCTTGACACCTAGCAGCAGAATCAGACTGCCTCTGAGAAGACTTTCCTTCTCCCAATAAAGCTGCTGACAGGCTGGATTTGGAAATCATTGAGCTAGTGGAGGACGGCAGCCCTTTAACCAGCCTGACTCCCTGAAGAGCAAACTCAGAGACTAACAGAGAACTTCCTGCACCTCTGCCACCCCAACTCTCAGGGAAGACTGAGGCCAAAGTCGGAAGTAGGCAGGAGACAGTCAGGTTGGATGTTCTTCCTAGCAATCACAATCCCCAAGCTAATCCCAAAGCTGCTGTATCCTGGAGACTCTGTTCCAACCAGAGAGTAGAAATGGACTTCCTCTGGCCCTTGCCACCTCTCCGCAAAATCCCTAACCTGAGGGCACACTGGGCCTGAGCCCTCAAGTGAAGGAGGATAGCCTTTCTGTTTGTGCAAGAACATTCTCGAGACCAACAGGGCAAAGTATAGTGGGCTTTACCTTCTTGTCCCCAGTACATGTCCAGCGATGACTGTCCCATACCCCATTTTAAATCCAACCACCTTATTATAATTAAGCTACAAATCTTAAATATTTACCATACAGGCCCCCTGGGTATTTTCTGGACCCACCAAGGAGACAGAATACCCCTCTTCCTCTGAAACCACTAACAACCAGCTCATAGAAACTGCTGATCTAATCTGTCCTGTAACTTAAAAATCCCAGAGCCAAGACACAGGGCTCACGGCAAAGCGAGTCCTGTTCTCCATGCCGTCACCCTTATGCACTTAATCTCTCTCTCACATTCTCTTTCTCCTATGTCTGATCTCTGCAATAAAGCCTTGTCTAAGGAATGTTTTGGACTCTGCAGTGTCTATTTGCTAAGGGGTCTAAGAACCCTGATGAGGACACCAGCCCTTGGGTTTGATAACATTCTTAGTATGCTCAGAAATCACAAACAAGGACAGGGCCCCAGGAAGATCTGACTTCCCAAGCCAAGGGTCTAAATCCTAGCCCAAAGCCAGTCACACCCTGATAACTTTCTGTCAGCCAGATTCCCTCAGTCTGTCCCTGGGATAGCCCCTTGATCAGTTCACTTGTCACATCTCCGTTCAGCAAACATTTACTACAGTGTGTGAGGTTTTGCCACTCTGTGTTTCCATAACCTTCCTGCCCCCACGCCATCTCCCCGTCTCCAAACACACATACAAGCCATCTTTTAATTTTAAAGGCAAGTATTGATTGAACTAATGAAAGCATGTTTAGTGTTGATGTATAGTGATGTACAGCTTAAACTTAGATGATGCAATGATGTGCTTTTACTTCAATAACATTTTAAAATAAAAATGGTTTTCGAAGAAGGTTTATTACCAGGTATGACTCATCTTTTATTTGGTGGCTTTAGATTTTTCCAGTCCCCAGCTTCCCCAGGGAGCAATTAATAAAGTACAAACAAATATTTATGTCATTTGGGACCTCACTATTTAAAAGCTCTAGGGGTGAGCTTCTTGTGATATGATGGCTATGCCTTAGATCATCTGTAGGCAAAACCTCTGTAAACAGTGAGGGACTCTTGGATCGCACTCCTACTGAGTGAATAGAGCCACCTGACTTCACCTGTCAGGACACGACAAGGAAGTAGATGTGTATTCACTCTCCTTGATACATTCAGCTCCCTTAAGTGATTCACAGGGAACATTGGAAACCCTCATCTCAGAAAACAGATTCTTCTTACCCAGGGTCCTGACTCTGTTCCCCCTACTTAATCCTTTCCAATGTCTTCCTATAACCCAGGTCAGTAATTCTTAGGTGTGGCTCCCAGAGCAGCAGCATTAACATCACTAGAGAACACAGAAGAAATTCAAATTCTCAGGCCTCACACCAGAACTGTTGAATCGAAAACCCTAAGGGTGGAGCCAAGCAATCTGTTTTAACAAGCCCTGCAGGTGCTTCTGAGGCACGAAGGTTGAGAACCACTCCCCTAGTTGCGTGTATCCTCAGCCAGATCTGCGGCCCTCGGTGGAGACACAGCTGGCTCTGCGGAGCCTCTGTAAGTTCAAAGTACAGCCTCCTCTGGGAAGATGTAGCTTCAAGCAGGTATTTGTCAAATAGAGCTAGAGCTGAATTTCAGCGGTCCCCTCACCCCCAGGCAGGTGAGCATGGCAGCCCTGCCCCCAGGACCAAACACTCCAGCCTCCACCCTCCCCTTGCCTCCTCATCCCTATGTTTCAGCCACTCCAAACGTTTGATAATCCCCTGAACACATATGTGCTTCATGCTTCCTTCACACCTTTGTCTAAGCTGTTCTCTCTGCCTGGAATGTTTCCACCTTTTTGACCTAGAAAGCGCCCACAATCTTTAAGTCTCAGCTTGGCCGTCTCCTCTCCAAGAAATATTTGCTGATTATAGAGTCAGATTCCACTCCTCTCATTCCCTGTAGCAAGGGGCTCACGGCTCACATTGGCCTGGCCTGGATGCATTTTCATTGTTGATTTCCTTGTCTCCATCCTCCTCATGGCAGGATCTATGCCAGGGTCACCTTTGTATCACATCATCCCTGCAGTACCTGTTGTAGATGTACTGTGACAAAATGTTAGCATCTGGTCCTTCCTGATGTGGGGAAGGGTGAGCAGAGACACAGAGATGAGATGCTGGGTCCATCCAGAAAGAATTCATGGAGAGAACTATTTGGTCAGGAACACACAGCAAGTTTATTAAAAACAGAAACAGCGAGTTTAAGCGCCCTGCAGGCCGGGGAAGTTACATCAAGGGAATGCACATTTGTGTGTACGACCTGTGCTGCCGGCCTCTCACTCACACAGGCAAGATGGATTCTTGAATATATATAATAGGGTTTCTCCTTTAGTGGGCATGTCTAGGAAAACTGAAGGAAGGGCGTTCTGGGGGCGAGCAGAGGAGGTGAGCATGTTTGATGGCCCCCAGAAATGCAGGAAATGGGTTTTGGGGAAGAACCCAGCTTGATGGGCATCTGGGTGGTGGGAGCACCAGGTGTCCTGCACCCATAGCTGCTTGACTTTTGACCCCACTGCCATGCCCCAGGGTTTGTTTTTGTTTTTGTTTCCTGGCAGCAGCAGGTCTGATTGTAAGTAAATTTCAAGAATGGAAAAAGAGATAAAACAGGATTGAATTTGTCAGCTCTCCTTCAAAAACACTGAGTTTCGATTATCTCAGCACTAGAGACACAGTGAAGAGCAGGTCATACAGACTGGCCTCACGGAGCTAATTCAAAATAAAGAGACTGGTCCAAAGGCAGGAAACTAGGAAGGAGGAAGCAAGCCTGAAATGGGAAGAAGGTGCATGTGATGGCTTTTGGGGATGACTCGGAATGATTTTAAATTTGCCTTGAAAGCAGGTGACATCGCACAGCTCTGGAAGGATGAATTTTGTCCTCTCTGGAATGGAGGAGGAGGAGGAGAAGGAGACACAACCAATCCCAAAAAATGTCTCTGAGGGGAAGACCTGCCCTCTCACTGGGTTTAGCTCCAGCTGTGAAGAGCCATCATCAATCCAGAAGGCTCAGTGCCAGCCCATGGCAGCTGTAGCCAGGAGCGCAAACAGGGAAGGGCTGGACCAGGAGTCCTGATGGCTCCTCCTGTAATTAAAGCCCTAATCACTGCGTCAGAACTCAGATCAGGTTGGCATGCCCCTCCTCAATTAGCAGTTTATCTAATTATAAGACATGAATTGCAAGTTTCCACTCACTGCAGTAATGTAATAATGGGATTCCTTGTGGAGGGTGTTAGACTGTGAGCAGGAAGACATGAAATCAGGGTTCAGTGTAGGCAGAAAACATACATTGTCTCAAAGCAGAAGAATAGGTTCTCAGGTCAAAGGTGTGTGATGCTAAAGAGGCTGCTGCCATCATGGAGAGGGGAGCTGCACTAGGCAAGGTTGTGGGATGAGAGATCCGTCTAGAAAGACAGAGACATCCGGTATTGGAAGTGGATGTGAGAGAGCAAGAGGAATCAGGAGGGAGATGAAGGGTCTAGTCAAGATGCTAAAGGCGCTGCAGGAATAGTTAGGACAGACTTTCTGATGGACGTTATTGGCATAGTCCCCAATCTGAGCCTGAATGGAGAGAGAGAGAGAGAGAGAGAGAGAGAGAGAGAGAGAGAGAGAGAGAGAGAGAGAGAGAGAGAGAGAGAGAGAGACTGAGAGATACCATCTCCCTTTATGGACATGACTGTTTAAGAGCCCACCCTTTGGAAAGGTCAACCAAGCTAAATCAAAGACCCTCCGCAGTCACACTTCTTCAGTTTCTCAGTGTAATGACAAACGGTGACCCTTTGCTCCATGGTGCCGAAGAGATAAATCTGGGTCACGAAAACAGATAGTGTAGCCAAAAGAAAAGACAGAAAGGGAGCTAAATTGTGGTGCTCATGTGGTATGCTGAGAAAAAACAATTTTCACATCCTTAACTAAAATTCAAAGTGGACTCACAGATATGAACGGAGATTCACAAATCCATGTAGCAGTATATAAACACATCCCAACATGCAACAAGCACGCACACACATGCACACACCACACACACACACACACACATACAGGCTTCCACATTCACAGGCTCGCAGACACAGAAAACGAAACACTGCCCACACAAACTCATCACCCAATAACCAGTTACTCTCTGACAATGCACATAAACACATTCGTTCACTTAAAGCAAGAACTTTGACATATTCAGAAAATTAAAGGAAAATAATGTAGTGTCAATTATCTGGATCTTTTAGAAAAAAAATGAATTTGTTTCAGTGAGATACCCAACCCACAATGTTGAACCCTCTCCAGGTAAGAAACATTTTATACTTGCATAACACATTTACTTGTCTAAGGAAATTCGCCAATGTTACCTCCATAACATCTTACGGGGTATGCTATTTTCTGTAATTTCCAAATGCATCCTGTGCTGGACACTGAGTATTAACACTCTCTGCCCTTTAAGCTCTTCCTGCATCACCAGGAACTGAAAACCAGAAGGCTGGATTTCCCAGGTTTCCATCCAGCAAGGTTCTGAGAGATGACTGATTCTGCCAATAAAAAACCAGTGAGATCTGGAAGTCTGAGCAGGAGCCGAAGCAGAAGCCACACTGCTCCTCTGACATTGGCAAGTCAGTGATCTTCAACAGGTGCAGACAGGAGGTATTTCTGCAGGTGCCCCTGTAAATCATCCGCTTCAGTGCTTCAGGTGGCTAAGATCACTGGTGGTAGGACTTTTTGTAATTTTTGTAACTTCCTAATTTTCTAAGGCCATCAGCAATGTTTCCCAACCCTTGCTCTTCTAGTCATTCAAATAGTTTGAAGCATCAAATTCTCAGTATCAATTCCTTTCCGCACTAAGTACCCGGACAAAAAATTGCATATTGCACACATGTAAATATTTCTCATTATTTTCTCCTGTCAGGTTAAACAACATATTTACAAATAATAAACTAAAAGCAATACCTTAGGTTTCTTAGTGCTACAGATTAATATATTAACTAAAGTTTGTGTATCAGTTTCCTAGGCTATAATATCAAAGTACCACAAACTGGGGTGTTTTAACAACAGACATGTATTATTCTACAACCCTTGAGGCTGGAATTCTGAGTTCAAGGTATTTACAGGGCTGGTTCCTTCTAAGGGTTATGAAGAAGAGGCTGTTTGCTGCCTCTCTTTTAGCTTCTGGTGATCTGCTGGAAATTGTTGATGTTCTTACCCAGATTCTGCTTTCATCTTCACATGGCCTTCTCCAGATGTGTGTGTGTGTCTGTGTGTGTCTGTGTGTAAATGTGTGTATGTGTGTGTGTTAGTGCTGATAATTCCCCTTTTATAAGGACACCAGACATATTGGAATAATGACCCCATTTTTACTTGATTACCTCTGTAAAAAACGATTTCAGAATGATGTCACATGACGTCTGGATTTCAAGATATCATTTTGGGAGGACACTATTCAATCCTTAACACTGTCCAATTCCAGGTGGAACTGCCTCAAAGTATGTTAAGCCCTAACGCCCAGTGTGACCAAGGATCTGAAAAACCCTTGATAAGAAGAAACTGTATTTGGCGATATGGAACTGAGGATGCGATGAAGGTTAAATGAGGTCATAAGACTGGGGCTCCAATCCAATAGGACTAATGTCCTAATATGAAATATGAAGAAGAAACATTAGCACGCTCTCTCTCTCTCTCCCTCTCCTCTGTCTGTCTCTGTCTCTCTCTTTCCCTCTCCCTCTCCTTCTCTCTGTCTCTCTCTCCCTCTCCCTCTCCCTCTCTCTCTCTCTCTCTCTCTCTCTCTCTCTCTCTCTCTCTCTCTCCCTCTCCCTCTCTCTCTCTCTCTGTCTCTCTCGTCTTTCTCTCTCCCTCTTCCTCTCTCTCTGTCTCTCTCTCCCTCTCCCTCTCCCTCTCTCTCTCCCGCTTCCTCTCTCTCCCTCTCCCTCTCCTTCTCTCTCTCACTCTTCCTCTCCCTCCCTCTCCCTCTTCCTCCCTCTCTCCCTCTTCCTCTCTCTCTCCCTCTCTCTGCCATTTGAGGACACAGTGAGAAGACAGCTATCTATAAGCCAGGAAGAAAACCCAGAACACAACCATGCTGGTACCTTGAACATTCTAGTCTCCCAAACTCTGAGAAAATTAATTTTGCTGTTTATGGCACCCAGTCTACGGTATAGTGTTATGGCATTCTGAGCTGACTAATAGAATTCCTGAAAAACAATCTTTTCAGCGCATGACAGCATCCAGCACAGGAAGTGAACCAGAGACGCACTTCATGTGCTGTCTCTCACTCTAGCTTCCTCTCCACTTTCCCCTCCTCTGCTCTTTTTGCCAAGGTGCTGAAAGAGCATGTGCCCCCTATAGCCCCTCCCACTGCCAAAGCCATAACCCAAGAAGGAAGAGAGATGCCCTTCAGTCTTCAATTTGGGGAAATCTGGGGGAAGAACTCTGGTTTGCTCAGGGCCCACCATAATACCCCCATGGACCAATCCTAAGGCCAGCAGCAGGACAGCCTGTCACTTTGCCTTTGGCCAAATAGACCAGATTGGCTATCAAATGACAAAAAATGTAATAGAAATGTCAAGGAGAAAAGGGAACTAGAAAAGACACCCTTTATTTTTACCAATTATTTGCTCAATCTTTAGTAACCCACCAAGCAGGGGTCATCAGGCAAGTCACTTCACCTCTCTGAACTCTGCCCCCCTCACCTGTCGAGGGAAGAGGATAGTGTCCATAGCAAGAATGCAGGTGATCCTGGGTGTGGCAGGCCTACCTAGCACAGAGCTGGCACACAGAAAATGTCCAGCAAAATTTTCCATTACTTTTATTTTCTGGGTATGGTTATAAGAAAACATAATTTTACATCTCAAACATGGAGAAAAAGCAAAATCCCGTTGAAAGCAATTATATTTGTCCTGGGTCCAAAATCTCATAAAGCTATCTGAGAAGATACACTTTTCCGATAAGGAAATTGAAGCCCTGAGAACTTTGTGGGCCCAAAATCCCATGAAGGGAAGAGACAGAGCTGGGATCAAGAACCCCAGACCTATGTGTCTCCAACTCACTGCCACTCCTCTGGCCAGTATCTCCACATATGCCCTCAATCAGGCCCCTAACTCATCCATCCCAGTACTGCAGTTCCTCATTTTTTTCTCCAAGACACCCAGTCCATATGGCCCAGCCCAGGGCTGCTCAGTGAGAGTTGCTGTGATAGAACTGAAACCCAATGGGGTATCTGGGAAGCAAGTGGGATATCTGGAAGTAATAAACTTCCAACTGCTTGTTCATTTGGCACCCAGTGGGGGTAACGCAACTTCCTCTCATCTCTCTTTCTTATGAATCAATAAAAAGCTAGTGATGCATTTAGCAGAGACCAAATAAATGAAATTAGGTTCCTTCTTTAAACTTTATGGGACTGATACTTTGATCACACACCTAAAAGTTACTCAGGGTCAATCTGATGCATCATTTGGTAATTGCATTGCAAACTTCAAAAGCCGAGGCTTTGTGTACTGAGAAGAAAGAGAAGTATTTGATTTTCCAGGGGAACCTGGAGTAATAAGGAGAGAGTAGCATCTTCACCTGAATCTTAAAGAATGACAAAGTAGGGTGGGCATTCAAGGGAGGAAGAAACAACACGAGCAAGGACATATTTGGGACTGGCAGAACCAGATGGGAGTTTGGAGCTCCTTTTGGTGAGCATCAGAGCTGGCTGGGATCAAGGTGAGTCTGGTCACAATGGTCCAGTACTACCTAAAGGTTAAGGGAGAGCTAGTAAAGCTGTAGATGAGGGCATTTCTGAGTCAGAAAAGACTTTGGAGACAAATGTATCTTTTCTGATCCTAACATGGGAGCACTAGAGGAAAATAGGTCTGAGTCTGCTGCCATCAACTTGATGTGAGATTTTATGCACATATTTTTTAACCCATTGATGAACATTTGTTTTCTCAGGGGTTGTTCCCCTTAGAGTTTGCACACTCACTGCCTATAGGGACCAGGCAAGAAAAATAAATGACTTCTCCTGGGCATAAAATAACGATGGATTGCAGCCAACTTCTAATATTAAAGTAGTCAAACTCAAAATATTTTAAAACGTTGTCCAAACCAGATCAAACACATGTAGCGATATATAGCGCATGTAAGTTCTGAATTTCTTCTTAAATTATTATGAGAATTAAGTGAGATTATCTAATAAAATGATTATCATAGTAAAAAAGCTGGACAAAGAGTACACATGGTATGATACGCTTATATGAAGTTCAAGAAAAGGCAGAACTGATCTATGTTGAAAGGGATTAGAGTGTTAACTTGTAAGAGGAGGGGGTCATTTACCATGAAGAGGCATAAGGAAGTTTTATGATATGTTGGAACATTTTTATATCTAGTTGTAAGCTTGAGTAAGTATATATAAACATGTAAAAATTCATTGAGCTGTATACTTGTTTTGTGAATTTTATTATATAAATGTTACACTTCAAAAGGAAATTTCAAAAGTTCTTCACAAAGTAATAAGTACTTATAAATGGTGGTTATTATCATTCCTACTTTTACTATTACCATTGTTATTAGTAGTAGTAGTAGCAGTAGTAGTAGTAGTATTAAACTACAAGGTCAAAAAATAAACTAAATGGAGCAACAAATATTCACTAAAGATCTACTGTGTGCTGGGTGATTATATAAGATTACAATTTCCATAAATGACCACACCAAAATATATATGTGTGTGAATATATCTTCCTCTCACATGATCTTGCTAGATGTGAGAGTTTCATCCCTCCCACCAAGAGGGAGGGTCTATATCCCCTCCCCCTGAATCTACTCTGGGCTTGTGCCCGGTCTCACCAGTAGAGTGCCATGAACTCGATGCCATGGAGACTTCTGAGACGGGTCATACAAAGCATATGGCTTCCTCCTGGCTCTCTGTTGGAGCATATGCAATGAGACCCCTTCTTGGCAATATGTTAAAAGTCTGTCTACCCTTCAGGTGCCATAATAGAGCTATCACATGGAGAGACCACATAGAAAATGTTGTTTTCAGAACCCTGGTTATTCCAACGCCTAGCTGTTCAAGTCTTCGTAGTTCAGGTCCCAGACAAGGCGTCAACAAGACCCCTTCTAACTACAATCTCATGAACAGTCCTGAACCAGAATCACTCATCCCAGCATCTCCTGAACTCCTGACCCACAGAAGCCATGAGAGATCTAAAAAAAACAACAACTATTATTGCTTTAGTCAGTAAGTTTGGGGTGATTTTTTAGCAACAACAGGTAACTATATAGATTAGTTTTTTGTACCTGGAAAGGGAGTAGTGCTATAATTAAAAATGAATCAGCGCTTTGAGGACAGAAATTGGAAGGGCATTAAAGAAATTGTGGAGTATAATGGACTTCAAGGAGATTTTCCATGAAGACTTAAGGGAAGTGAGCCAATCATTAGAAGACGGAGGAAAGGGAGTCTTTGATAGCAAATTAGTCTGCTTGCAGGCCATTGCAAAATCCACAGACTGGGGAACTTAAGCAACAGAAACTTAATTCTCACAATTGTAGAGATTGCAAATTCCAAAATCAAGGTGCCAGCTGATTCAGCTCCTGTTCTGAGTTCCCCTCCTGGCTTTCTTCTCATGGTGTCCTCATACACTGGCGAGAGAGCTCTGGTGTCTCTGTCTGTTCTTCTAAGGACACCAGTTCCATGAATTAGAGCTCCACCTTTACTAACCTCATTTAGCCTTTATCACCTCATATATCCCATCTTCAAATATAGCTACAGTGGGCTGAGGTGAATATTATTAGGGAGATGTGAGATGTTAGGGCTTCGATGTATGAATTTTGAAGAATATAAGCATTTAGCCCACAACCTAGAGTGTGGGAAATTTTAGCAACACTGTCTTCTGCGGCAAAATGGGAAACAGAAAATGTACTTAACGAATTGGATGATCTAGCAAAGGAGATGTTCAGACAGAATGTCAAAAGTGCCACGTAGCTTCTTCTGGTTGCTTCTAATAAGTGTGGAAAGAAAGGGGACCAGTTAAAGAAAGAACCACTGAGCACAGCAGAGTTGGGAACTGCTGAGTTTGAAAATAAAAATGTCTTATTCCTAGACTCTTTAGACAGAAAACCATGCTAAAATTTTAAATGGCCTCATATGGAGGGTGCTGTTGGGAAAATATGATCTCAAGATGAGGGAGTGAGTATAAAACCCTTGATTAAGACCTCGGAAATATGGAAGGCACTGATTCAAACAGAAATTTTAAAATCCTTATTAGATCAGCACGGTAATCAATAGGGTTTCTGGTGATTTTAAGTGTGGCGTCCTATAGCAACCTTACAGGGAAATCCAGGTAGAAAGAGGCTTGCTTCATTGATATTTGTGGTTGTGACTTTCATTTAGTGGAGAGCATTCCAATAAGACTCATAGACATCTCACAATAATTTTAAGATGATTGTATTTTATGAAACACTGAACTAAAAGGGGCAGAGGCAGTGCAAAATGAAAATAGGTTTTTGGTTCTCTGAGCTGCTGTAAGAAAGAAGTGCATGTTGGTGGTCAAGCGGATAAGGCCAACAGACACAGTGCACACACCCACAGGGACCCAGGTTTAAGAAGGCCCAGAGGAACCAACAAAGGTGAAGAACTAAGAAAAATAAATAAATGTTTCCTCCTCCTTTCTCTTCCTGTCTGCCTGCCTACTCAACTTTATTCCTTCTTGCAACTTTCCTTTAAAAAAGTAGATGGAGAAAACTACTTAGCTACAAAAGATGACTATTTCTTATGTAAAAACAAAGGAGGGCTATGAGAGTCTGGGCCCTTAAACCCAAAGGGTGGAGTTATGAGACTTGAAAAAGCACTCCCAAGGAGTAGGAAGCAAGCTCTAAATCCAGAAACAGTCCAATAGCTCAGCAGATTTTCAGAATTACTTATGGATCCCCAGGAACCTCCAATTTTTCCTTTATTTTTTTTTAAACAGGAACATCTACAGTGGTTATCCTACACCTGTCCCACCATTGCGTATGAGGTAGAAGAAAGATAACGTGTTTCTTTAGTTCACAGTCCTGTAGATTAAGAGGAACAACTGAGGAGGAACTCAGCCAAGGAGCCACATCTGAACATGGACCTGATTAGACGACAGAGGCCCAGGACTTCAAGTTGATAATGTAACGTGATGAGACTTTGGGAGACCTTGAAAAGGAGTGAGATATTTTTATGTCAGAAACATTTGAACCAGATGGCAAATTGAACAGATCAACACCTGGAATCCTTGCCTCCTGGTATTCTGGTCCTCTCAAAATCCCATCTCACATTGAATCAGCATTGACCCTGTGTGACCAATAAATACAGAGGAAATGAGGCCAGATCATAAAAGACCTTGTAGTTTCCTCTTTGGACTAAGATCTCTCGCTCTGAAAGAAGCCAGTTGCCCTGACTTGATGTGAGAACGTATCAAGGAATGGAAGGGAAGGCCCTATCAATAGCTAGCATCAACATGTCAGCCCTGTGAGTAAACCACCTCCTGAGCAGATGCCTCATGTCCAGTCAAGCCTTCAGAAATGAGCTCCAGTTGGCATTTGACCAGAACCTCTGTGAGACCTTGAGCCAGAACAATCTGTCACATTGCTCCAGAATTTCTGTCCCAACAAAATCATGGGAGAGGAAAAAATGACCAGTTTGAGTCAGTAAGTTGTGACTTGTTACACAGCAATAGCTAGCTAACACAACTCAATAGAATGTGCAAAGGGAAGTTGATATAATCACTGGCCATAGAGTGAAAAGAAAATGTGGAGAATGGGCATGCACACACTTTCAGGCAGTGTGGGATTCACTTGGTGAGTGTGAGAAAGGGCATGCTCTCTCTCCTGGTGGAGTGTGAGCACTGGGATCAGAAGATGAGACTTCTGGAGACAGTATTCAGAGGTGGGCTCTCAGCTGCTGCTCAAAGCTACCTGCAGCTACAAAGGAATCAAAGATTCAAGATAAACTTAAGACTGAGCTGTCAAGACATTAAGGCACAACATGGAGATGGAATGCAGCCCACACGCTCTGATGGGAACTCTCAGTAATAACAGCCTTTGGCTGCCTTAAAACAATTTTTCATACCTATTAAAATCTATGCCTCAGGATGCTAAAAGTGAATTAATATCATCACCCAGATCATAGCCCTCTTTATCAAAGGAGTTTGGGCCTTTCTGGGTCTCTGTGTCTCATTCACACTAGGAAGAGTTTGACTTCTGGTCTCTAAGGCTCTGTGTGACTCTGACATCATAGGATTCATGAGGAGTTTGTGGGACCTTCAACACAGATTTGACATAATAATACCAGGCCATTCACATCTTGAGTCTCCAATCTTCAAGATCAATGCCAAATAGGAAATTGCAGGCAGTAATTTATTTTGTCTTTTCCCACCATGGGACTTGCTTGATATACATTGATACATGGATTCTAATAAGACATTAAACAGACAAAGAGAGTTCCTGCCAGCCTCTCCAGGCTCCTGACATATGCTTCCCTTTCTGCCTGACACCCTTGGAGAGCGGACCTCCCTGGGACTACAGCTGTGATCAAGAATAACTTCAGAGATCCAGGCAGGAGGTTGGCTGCAAAATAGAAAACAAGAACCAAACCTATAAAATAAAATGTAATGACATAAAATAAAATAAAGCAATGTAAAATAAAATAATAAAGCTAGAGTATTGCCAGAGGTCCCTCTGGCCTCTGGTCCCTCTGTGTGTGTCTAAAAGAAGGAGGAGTATTTGTTTGTTGAGCCCTGCCCAATTGACTTGTTCCAGTTGACCTGGGCCAGTGGCTATCACCCTGGCAAAACAATAAGATGAAGTGGGGTCCACAATGACCACAGTCAATGCTTGGCACCTGGTCTGCTGGACTTGGTTCTGGGGCCTCCCATGTGAGCTAAGCTGACATTGTCATTTGTAGCAGCCATTATTACTCCATGTGACAGAATAGTGAACCTCCAATTTTTTTCCCTATTATATAAATCTCTGAAGAAGCACATAGGACTAGAAGTAGCTAGTAACACAATAAGGAAAACTTGGTCATATGAAGGTTAAACTTGGATCACCCAAGGCAAGAATGTCTGAGAGCTTTAGACAAGTAACATGTCTGCTCTGAAACAAGGACATGACCAGTATGCAGTTGTGCAGGTCACAGACTGGCATGGGAGGCAGAAATGGTTTAGCAGAATATGCAGAATCAGGACAAGGGGAACAAGATGGTGCTTAAGTCGCTTGTGTCTAAAGAGGTCAATGTCCCCACAGGGAGCTGGGGTTGGCAGTTGGTACACACCCTCTCTAAAGTGGAGCCTCATATCATGTGTGGCTGATGTAAGTACAATTATGACTAGGTTAACTGTTGAGTAAAGAAAATACAATAAGCTGTCTTCTTAGCTATTGTTTGCTATCTTTACAAATTCTTAAATAAAGGGTGCTGTTTGATAGTTTGAAGGAAGACTGCCTAAACTTTAAGGTATAGGTGAGGTATACAGTAGCCCCTGAGATGCTCAGCAAAGAAAAATCAAGAAATAGGTCCCCCTTTTCTTCCTACCCCCAAAAGGAAAAAGAGCCTCTTTCCACTCCATTGTATGAAACTCTCATTGCCCTTAAAATTTCCTCCTCATTTAGTGAGAGGAAGAACCAAGATAAGATCTCCTGTGTCTCTACTCTTAGTCCAATGCTCTTTCCAATGGGCTGTGAAGAAGCACAACTCAGAATCTAGGATTAGAGACAAATGCCAAGTCTCCATCAAGTGAAAGTGGAACATCAAACATCAATAACCTTGTCTCCTGTCTTGGATCCATATTCCCTCAATTCTAGAACATTACACACACACACTCCCCCTAACCCTAATCCCAACACATACACACACACACACACACACACACACACACACTCACAGATGCCTACAAACTGCCTATTGCTGGGCATCAGCACCATGGTACAGGCTGTGGAGCGAAGATGTGAGAACAGAGCTACTTGATTGGCCAAGTTTCCAGGAAACTCAGAGGCAGGAGTGCAGAGGGTATGATCTAGAACTTGGCTTGGTTACAGGATGGCAGAGTAGACATTTTGGACTCTCCTGGAGCCATGGACTCTACCCATCCATGCCTACATCAATCTCAGTCAGCCAACAGTGGCTTTGATCATCACCAACATGCCTCTGCTCTGACTTCACCACCCGTCACCTTCCCCAGTACAACTCTAGCCCTGGAAATAATGCTTTTGTACAAGGTTTCTTGCTGAAAGCCCTGTCTTTTCCCTGTGAACCATGATGTAGTTCATCTTAAAGACCCCAGGACCCCAAGGAGCCCCTTCCAGTGCTGGTCCTGAAGACTCAACCCACATCACAGTATCTGTGCAGGCCCACCTGTGCCTGGAAGAGTGAAGACGGGCTGCTTTCTCTATTCCCAGTCCAGCATTCAGGAGATTAGGAAGTGGCAGTATGATTAATATTTCTCCAGAGAAGACACATATATGGCCCATAAGTGCATGAAAAGATGTTCAGCATCATTAGTCTTCAGGGAAATGCAAACGAAGTTCACAAAGAGACACTACTTCACACTCATTTGGGTGGCCAGTAGCAAGAATACAGAAAATAACAAGAGTTGGGGAGGATTTAAGAAGATGGAATCCTCACACTTTGCTGGTGGGAATGTGAAACGGTGCAGCCACTGTGGAAAAGAGTTAGGTCCTCAAAAGTTAAACATAGGATTGTCACCTGATCTAGCAATTCTGCCACAAGAATTGAAAGCAAGGAGTCAGCAGATAAGTGTATACCTGTGTTTATAGCAGCTTTACTCACAGTAGCCAAAAAGTAGAAATAATCCAAATGTCAGATGACTGGAAAAACAAAATATAGTATAGAATCATGTGTCACTTAACAGCAAGGATACATTCTGAAAGGACGGTATATTTAATGATTTTATCATTGTGTGAACAGCACAGTGTTTTTACACAAATCCATACACACCTACATTATATACAGGGAATAGCATCAGATATGTGGTTCGTTATACAGCCTGTGACGATATCCATACAGTGGAATATTATTCAACCCCACAAACATGCCCCACTGGCCTGACAGGGGGAGCAAGCCTAGTAGTCAGATAGACTTGAGTTCAAATTCTGATACTTACCAAGTATATGGCCTAAGGTAAGTCATTTATCCTTCAAAGGAATTCAGATTCCCACTGTAAAAGAGAAATAGTAATACCTATGCATTGTGGTTGGTTTGGTTTGGTTTGGTAGGTTCTGTAAATTATGTTTTAACATCTTTCAAAACTTTTCTGGCTGAGGGAACGCTAACCCACAGGACAATCCTATTCTTAGAGATGACAAAGGACTCAGCTGGGAGCACACCTTTGATAGGAAACTAACCCACCGGGGGCCTCACCTCCTCTATGAGGTTGTATATCTTCAGGGGGCAATATTCTTAGGCCTTCATCACCCCAGGTCCAGTACTAGGCAACTAGGGTCACCGGCCAAAATTCTTCAAATTAGCCAATTCTCAACTCTTTCCTCTTTCCTACCACACCCCAAATGAAGGCTCAGGTCTAATGCTTCCCTCACTCTCATCTTTCACCACCTGATCAACACCTGGTATTTTCCTGTGACCCTGCGTGACACATCGTGACCCCCTCCTTAGGACCTGAGAGTATAATAAACTTTGTTTTCTTGTGCCTCTTCTATGTCTCCTCTTATGGCCACACCTGACCAAACTTCACCTAAAAGAACACAGGGGTTGATGCAAGGCTAATAATCAGATTCATATTACAGGCCGGGGGAAGTCTTGTCAACAATCCTGAAGGGCAGATACGACTGGCCTTCATTTATTGATAAAGAAACTAAGCTACAGAAGAGTAAAATAACTTCAGTATTCATTCATCAAATACTTTTTGAATGTCTTCCATAGTTCCCGGCTCCAAGGAATCAGTAAATCCAACAGAGACTGTCTATCCTCGAGCAGTACCCATCTAAGCAGAGAAGACAGACAAAACCCTAGTGATTCAGTATGTTTCTTGAGTGTGAGAATGGGGAATGCCAAGAGCTGCAGGAGTAGTAAGGAGGGAGGCCCTAGGCTTGAAGCTCAGGGAAGAGTACCCCAGAGGCAGCGATAGGGAAGCTGAGGCCTGAAAGCCAAGCAGAATTAACTGGAAGACAGTGAGGAGAGGAAGCGAGTTTGGCAGTCACTAGTCGATACGCAGGTAAAGGCGCAATGAGGAGGCTTAGAGCTCCATGGACTTGGTGCTAGCAGACACGTGAAGGTATTCTCTGTACTCCACCAAGTTGCTACGGATTCAAAGACAGTATCTGATCTCAGCTCATTTGTTGACTGGACTTAGGCAAGTTACAGCCCACTCTGGATCAGTTTTCCAGCTGGAAAGGAGCAGGTTGGCATGTTTGACCTCTGAAGAGGGATCTCATCCATTCATTCAGCCAACATGTATCAAGTGCCTTTAATGTGCCAAGCACTTTTCCAGAAGGTCAGAATACATCACTGAATAAAACTAAAATCCACCCTTGTCTTAGTGGCTTCTATGCTAGTGGAAGGAAGACAGATAAACATAAATATATAATAAATAAGCAGACTATACATACTTTTAGAAAGTGATTGGTGCTGTGGAAGAAAAGGTAAAGTAGACTGGGGGTAGATTTATTTTAAGTAAGGTAATTTGAGTAGTCTTGCACTGAGGAGGTAGGTTCGAGTGAAGACTTGAGGGAGGTAAGATTTCAAGTCACAGAAACATCTAGGCAAAGAGCAATCAGGGCAAAGGAAATCCAAAATCAAATAACCGAGGGTACCCTTCATGTTAGGGAAACAGCAAGGAAACAGCATCTTTGTAGCAGACTGAGAAAGGGAATAACAGCAGAAATGAGGTCAGAAAGAAGGGTGGATGTCCAGCCAAGTCACGAAGAGTCTGGTGGGCCACTGTCAGTTCTCCAGGTTCTATGAACTTGTTGCCCAGTCAAGAGAATCCCTTCGACTAACTTGGACCCCCCTGCGGGAACTTCAGACTATCTTTCCAGATGGGAGCTATGGTGCTGTGTCAGGAATGACCACCACGGGTCTTAGAACTTGGAAGCCCAGACTCAGACTTGCAATGTGACCCACACACAAGACAGGCCATATTATATGCCCAGGGCCCATTCTGTCCCATTCCATCTCTCCCTCTAGCTCGCATGTCTCCTCTTTGCTGGGCACAAAGGAGTTAGAAAGGGAGGCATCAGTTGTGTTCTGAGCTGTGGACACCTTTTTTCCAGCCAATGCCATTACTGCTAATTGACCTTGATTGCTTACTCTATCACTTGGAAACCAATTTCAGCCCCCACTTGCTCTCTGTGCCTCTGAAAAATAAAAAATCACTTAGGCTTCTAACTGAACAATAATTATCTTGGCATTGCAAGACCAACTAGGCCCCTCACTCTAACCCATTACCATTCTCCTCTTTCCAACTTGGAAAAAATAAATATGAATCAATGCAAGAAAGTCATTGATTCTCCACTTTACAGGCTAACACACCAACTAATTTGTCAAGGCCCTTTAAAAGCCACTCTCCTCCTTCACATTCTTCTCAGAAAGTTGCTTTGTCTTCCTCAGCCATTGATTTTTGCATCTCGTTAGGATTGTACTAAGCTCCTAGGAATTAATAATTCATTAGCCAAGGTCTATGAACAGAAGCTCACCTGCTAGGCTCACCTGGATCGCAGTGTGGCCTCTGCTTTCCTCTTTCTACTTTACACCAGGAGAATGGGATGTCCCCAAGGATGAAGCTTGGATGCAGCCCTGGTGGGGAGAATGTGTTGATCTCACCTACATTTCCAAGGAGGAGTGGGGGCTGCTCTTGGAGACTGTGAATGGGGTGTCGATCTCTGGAGGTAACAGGGAAGCCACAAAAAGTGGTTAAAGGATGTGGTCTGGGAGACAGGCAGACCTGAGTTTGAATCCAAGCTTTACCACTACTGGCTTTGTGGGCTGGTGCAAGTGTGGAGATGCACCAGGGCGAGGGGGAGCAGCCCTCTGAGGTCACCCCAGCAATGAGAAGGGGCTAAGGGAGAGTGATGAAGGAAGAAAGTAGAAGTCTGGAGTCTGACTAAGGAACAGACCTCTGAATTTTGTTGTCCAGGGATCCAGATCTCAGTAAACAGACTGGGTCAGCGAATATTCAAGTTCAGTCCGGCCTGGCATCCATGTCCAAGACATTTTACCTGGGCTATTGGGTTCAGAGAATGACTCCAACTGGGATATTGTGCTGCATACAAAACAAACAGCACCATGGCTCAGAGAAGGGACCAGGAGTCAATCCTGACTGGGTCCAAATCCTGATTCTGACACTTACCAGCCGTGTCAGTTTAAGCAAAGTGTCTTATCTTTTTGCACCTCAGTGTCTTCACCTGTGAAATGGAGCTAATCGTTGCACCTGATGGAGTTCCTGTTAAGATGAATCGAGTAAAGGGCCCAGAATAGTGTCTGACACCTAATAATTATAAAAGGTTATAAGGTTATTTTCTGAAAAAGAACAATGGGGACTCACCTATCACAGAAATTTTCACTGTAATCCCCTCGTTCTACCCACTGTAGTATGAGTGAAAATTATTGAGGACTTTACAAACCAGGCACATTTGGAATGCTTCCCTCTCCCCCACCATCAGCCAGCCACCATGTCTTTCTGCCCCTCCCACCTCCAGCGCCAGGGTGGCCGCCACCACGGCTCCTCTGGACTGGAGCACCAGCTCACTCCCAACTGCCCCTGGTCTCCCATCTCCAGACTCACCTCTCCAGTCTATTTGTCACACTACCAGCACAGTGATCTCAAAATATCCAAATCGGATCATAGTGCCGATTGTAAGTCATTCCATTGAGCTTCTATTATCATTAAAATTATTTGACACATGAGGGCCTACATGGTCCTGTACAAATTCCTGCAGCGTCATCTACTGTCCTAGTCCCACCCTTTATACTACCTGCTGTCACTCACCCCTCCATTTGCACTACACTGATATCTATCTCTCTCTCTCTCTCTCTCTCTCTCTCTCTCTCTCTCTCTCTCTCTCTCTCTCTCTCTCTCTCTCTCTCTCTCTCTCTCTCTCTCTCCTTTTATTCTGTTCTCTCTGCCTGAATCTCTTCCCACTCTCCCCGACCTCCCTCCACCCACCCTCATCTCAACACAGCCACTGGCTACAACATCTACACGTCGTTTGCTTAACCACTAGACCCAGCTAGCATCAGAGACCCAGGTGCTACTTCTTCCTGGAATCCTTCCCTGTCTTCCCTACCAGTTGATTTAGACATCCGTGTCCATTAAGATAATCCTGTATAACAAATTCCTAAATTTCAATGGCTTAATCCAGTTGCGGTTGACTTCACATTCCAGGATAGACTAATTAGGGTAGGTTCAGTCCACAAGCAGCTCCCACGTGGAAATTGAGGGATGTGTTTTTGGCCCCATAATCCCTGAGGGTCTCAGTCCTTCCACACCCAACTGATAGGAAGAGAAAGGGAAACTGGAAAGGGCACACCTGCTTCTTAAAACCATGGCCAGATGCTACACAACTCAGCCATTCATTTTATTGTGAGAACTAGCCACAGGGTCACGCCTGAAGAAATGTAGTCCCTGTGCCACTCAGTGGACAGCTGGCCTTTGCAGCCTCATGGCCCCTCTCTGGCACCTGTCTCTGATTCCACCTCATCAAAATGTGTGACTGTGACCCGCTCCCAGGACCATCTCCCCACCAGATTGTGGTTCCTTGAGGGTAGGGACCTTGTTCCTTTCGTCACGTGCCCAGGTCCTGGCATTGGTGCTCAGTTCTGTTGCTAAATAAATGGATGACCAGAGTCAGGGCCCACTCAGTGGCTGGGGGACCCTAGAGGCAGAAGGTCCTCCCAGACTGGGGAAGGCAGGGGCTGCCAGGACTGAACATGAAGGGAGAACAATTCGGCCCCTTGGACAAGTTTGCATCATCATCACCATGCAATTTCCCAAAACAGAAAGGGACTCCAGCCCTGAGCGCTCTGAAGCACACCACTCTTTCTAGCTCATACTTACGCACAGCCAAAACCACGTGCTGGTGCTGGTCTTGGTGCTCTGCTTCATTAATTCATAAATCCACAAACTCTAGTTTGCAGAGGTGGACACTGGGCTCAACTCCAAAAGGATAAATGACATACGGTACTATCTCTACTCAGCACCCAGAGGCTTACTGTCCCTCTCTAGGGCCCCTGGGAGCCCTAGGACAAAAATGGTTTCCACCTATCTTCCAGCAATTCCGTCCGTGAGTAGGTTTTGGGAGACAGCAGACTTTGCCTTCCTGGAGGCCAAAGCAGCCATTTCAAGGGCTTTCTTACTTCACTCTGAACCTCAAGGCAGAGAACCTATTTCCCATTTACCCTTCACTTGGAACTTAGCATTTTTTAAGGTAAGAAAGACTGAACTTTCCACTGATGTCTATGCCTTATAATATCCTTCAGTCAAATTGAAAAACAGCAGAGGTTGAAGTCAAATAACAAATTGCAAGACTCCAAGCCCATCTCAACACGACGGCAGCAAGGACTGACCATGATAATATTATGACAGCAGACTGATCTCCTCTGAACACTCAGATACCAGCAGTGCGGAAGCCTGGTTCCAGTCATGCGTGCCTCACGTCAGTCCCTACACGGGCATTTCCATAGTCTTGACTACATAACAACCACGGCCTCTCCTGGGAAATCACTACTTCAGACATGTTTTACACTGATGACAAGGGAAATGGCTGTGATTTGTCATTATAGGAATATCCAATTATCAGACCACTGAATGATGCCTGTAGCACTGTGTCCTCTCTGCCATCCGCCTGCGCTCTGAGCGCCACACCTGCCAGGTGGCAGACAAGGAAGAGCCTGGCTTCCCTCCCACTCCAGGAGGGTCCAGGTGCCCCTTCTTCTAGCAGGAGCAGGTGCCTGTGGATTTAAACTCAGGAAGAGCAGCTTATGAACACGGCCTGGAGGAACCGGTGTCTCTTCCAGGATGCACACAGAAGTTGCTCTTCCATGTCGGTTTCCCTACAAGAGGATGGCGTGAACTGTGATAAGTTAAGGTGCTCAGACTTGAAAGCCAGGAAGACTTCGATTCCATTTGTATCTCCAGGGCATTCTAGCTATGTGACCCACAAGACACACTGGGGACAGAGTCTTCTGTGGGTAGAATGAGCTAGGAAAATAGTAAATAAATGAGAAATAGTTGGATCTGGTACAACAGTAAAAAGCCAACGCTTACAGGTATTGGGACTTATAGGGACCCTGAGAGAGGCACTGAGATTAGTAGCTCCACACTGATGTCTCTGAAGTTGGGGGTAAAGCAGGGAGAACAGGTCAGCTTAACTGAGATGGTTTAAGAGGTAGTTAGAACCCCAGATGTCTTCTTCAATTTTATGTCCAGTAATTGCCCCAGTCTTGGGAAGATTATAGATGCATTCGCATCTCTAATTCTTGAGTGAAGTGACCACACACTTAATGTCCAGGCTCCCATCTTGCTCCCTGCACTGGGCT
The DNA here is from genome assembly GCA_004363575.1 of Solenodon paradoxus. Lineage (NCBI taxonomy): Eukaryota > Metazoa > Chordata > Mammalia > Eulipotyphla > Solenodontidae > Solenodon > Solenodon paradoxus. Next base: position 212,197 of record RJWH01000652.1, read on the forward strand.
CCCAGAACATCAGTGAGCAGACATTTGCCTTCTAGGCAGGAGAGCGGAAGAAGACGCTGGGAGGAATCTGACTGGTTCAAGAGGGAAGATTTTTAAAAAATTGACATTGGTGTTTTCCCAGAAGAATACAGCTGGATTACTCTACAGAAAAGTTTCCAGTTGACAAGCACCACCTACAGGTTTTTTGGTCCCCTGTTCCTTAACCAAGCACCTCATGAAAGTCTCTAGCACGAAAGACAGAGACCAAAAGAAACCAGGGGGAAAGGGGAGCAAGCTGAAAAAGACATGTCACCCAAGAAGTATGTGCTAAAAGCAACTGCAATATCCTCAAAGATGTAAAATAACAGATTACACCCATGAAAGAGGAAGAGGGGCACGGGGCAGTCAGAGAACAAGGAAAAGATGCAGAGAATTAACCAGAAACAAGAATATCAATAGAAGGGATCAAGGGGTGAGGAAATCTTCTGGAAAGATGGAGAAAGAAGAAAATTATAGCATCATTAAAGAGCCAGTTCATGCCAAATGACGCAGCAAATCCACTTGTAGATATTTACCCAAGAAAACAAAAACACTAAATTAAAAAGATATATGCACCCCCATGTTTATTGCAGGGTCATTCACAATAACCAAAACATGTGGAAGCAACCTAAATGCTCATCACTGGCTAAATGGATAAATAAAATGTTCTGTCATTTACAAAAAAGGTTGAAATCCTGCCATTTATGATGACAGAGATGGACTTTAAGGGCATTGTGTTAACTGAAATAAGTCCGATAGAGAAACATAAATACCACATGTCCTGCTTCTATGTAGAATCTATTTAAGAAAGAAAAACACTGAATTTAGATACAGAGAACAAATTAGTGATTGTCAAAGACCACAAGGGAGGTTGGGAATAGATACAAAGGGGGTCAAAAGGTACAAACGTCTAGTTATAAAATAAGTCTTGAAGATGTAAGTTACAGAAAGGCAATAATAAAAAAAAATACAATATTGGGTATTTGAAAGATGCTGAGAGTAGATGTTAATAGTTATCATCACAAGAAAAAAAGTTGCAACTATGAGTGTTGATGGACTTTGACTGGACTCATGGTGGTGATCATTTCTCAACCTAGAGAAATATCGAATCACTGTACACCTGAAACGAATTTGTTTAATGTCTGTCTTAATGTCCTCTGACATTGAAGAGAGGTCTCAGAATGGCAGCTCCACTCCTCAAGGGAGGGCAGCTGGCCCCCACAGTTTGGGGGTCATGATATGACTCCTTCAGGAAATGAGTTCATAGAATATCTCAAGAATGAAAGGAAGTGTGGACACTCTTTGGAGAGTTGGGTTGAACTGGTTAAAAAGACATGGACTATGCAACACACCTACAAAAAAACCCTAATTAAAGAACTTTTACAGAAAAGAAAAGAATCAAAGTTAACAACAGTGACTCAGACCTGGATAATACACTTGGTCATAATACTACAAGTGCTGAATAGTGATCTAACAAAAATGTAATTATGTTGAGAAGATGGGACGATGAAAGGGTACATGGGTTTAAAGGGACAAGAAAAGGAAAGGGAGATAATCTTCATCTTTCCATAGTGGGATGTCAATAGATGATGAGTAAATCAACACCCCCACCCAAAAAAATCAACAGGTGGCCATTCAGATATATTGTTGGAGATAAGGAAAGAAGGAGCAAAATACATCTCAAAAGGTAAAAGTAGTTGCCACTATGTGAAGAAATGGAGAAGGTGCCAGGAAACTTTTTTATCCAAATGAAACTTGTAGAATTTAAAATATGTGCATCTATAATTCTGAAAAAAATAAAACTGGTTTTTCCTGGCTTTGGAATGGGAAATGAGAGAAAGGGTGATGTTCTCTCAAAGAACTCAGGGCCATATATGCTTTGACAATAAAAATAAATAGCTAGCATTAGACTACTGCAAGTTTGCACCAACTTAAAGTTTATTCATTCATTTATTCAACAAATGTTGATTATGATCCCATTATGTGAGCACAATTTCACATCTATTATGTCTGATTATGCATAGAAATTGGAGGACATTATGTGAGTTCATGTTTCCCTCTCTTACCAAGTTTATACAGGGTCACCACCTCCCCTGGAAGCGGGAGGGTGGGTTCTGGTCTTGTGAAATGGAGGATAGAAGAAACGGAGGCAGGTCTTCCCCTCTGGGCTATAGAGAATGTTCTTCTGGTATGTCTAAAATGAGACATCTCATCACCCAAGGATAAGTTTCCTCCCAAAATAATTCTTGCCTGCAAGATAAACTCATGCTTCCCTATTAACAGGGTACATGAGAGAATGAGGAGGGATGAGGAAATAAGTGTCTGTCTTCCCTTTGTGGAATATTTGTCACCTAGAAAAAGTAAGTAGCTGAAGTTCTACCCCTCCATAGTGACTGGAGAGGAATCTACATAGCATACTGTTTGCGCATATGAAATATTCCCTCTCTGAGCATGCCTTGCTTACCATAAGTCACCAGAAATTTGTGCCAGCTCTCCTGTCCCCTCCATGGGGAGCCTACCTCACCTTCTTTACTTAAGAAGCAATTCTGACTTCCTTGGTAATGTCATCAACCATATGAGAGATGTCTGAGTTATGTGCCAAGGTGTGACTGAGACAGCCCTAGGATAAAGATGCAGAAGAGCAAAAGTAATGACTCCTCATGCTAAGAAGAAAAGGTCACCAAGCACCTCTGTATTCAATGGGGTCAACTACTCTACCATGAAGGAAGAGACATAATGAGGAAGGAGGGAGGGAGGTTCAAAGAAGAGGCAATGAGGATCTCTCCTTCCGCAATCTATTTAATCTCACATTTGGTTACCAATCACTCCTCTTCACGACAGGCTCCCTGAATCAAAACAAGACAAGGGGGACTAGTGACCACTGAGATTGTTAGTTGCGCTTGCCCATTGTAAAAGCTATGTTACAGAGCCAAAAGATGAACTAATGTTCTGTTTCAGTGTCAGTAGTAAAAAGCAATAACTTTGGGCATGAGAACCAAGAAATAAGAAGGGAACTTTAATGCTTCATGGAGAAGCAAATATTTGCACTTATTAATATCCTGAAAACCATGTTGCCATGACTAGCTCCTTCTCTTTTCATCCCACGCCTTTTGTCTAACACAGTGATATATTGCCACCCTTTCAAAATCCTGACACAGATGACATTGAAGCAAATTATGTACCTCGGCCAGATTTCTCACTTGAAATGGAGATAGCTGATGTGTACACTTTTCCATCTAATTAACATTCCACAGTTTGAATAGCTGTTATCATGCCCTGGGTCCCATATGAATGGGTGAATAGATAGAAAGAGCCATAAACAGCTTGACTTGCATAGAATGAGATTTTTCTCTAGACAAAGAGAAAATGGAATGAATCATTGTCATCTGGATGGTAGCAAGAGCACACTCTCCCCTGTGTGTAGAACACACGTGTGTTGCCTAGTGCCAGCAGCCATCACTGAAGGATCTTTGCTCATTCCCTACCTCTGCATTTGGCTGTGCAATTGTTTTCACCCAGGTCTTTGTTTATACTGTGTGGTGACTTCCAAAATTTGTCTCCTTTTTTTATTTATACTTCTCCATTCAGGAGGTAAAGACTAATTCTTCTCCCCTGGTACTTAATGATCTACTTTCAGCAAACAGAATATGGTATGTGAAACTATACAACTTCTAAGAGTAGGTCAAAAAAATGTATTGCTCTCTCTCTCTCTGCATAATCACTCTAGGGGAAACCAGTTACCATTAAAAGTCCCTCATGAAGTCTTAGAGAGAGAAACTGAGACCTCCTGCTCACAGTTATGGGAGTACACCATCCTGGAAGTGGATCTCCAGTCCAACAAACTTCCGGATGAGATCACAACCCTAGCCAACACCATGACTGCATCCTCACACACACCCTAAGCCAGAACCATTCAGCTAAGCCAGTGCTTAATTCCTGACTCTCAGAAACTGTGTAGCATAATAAATATTTATTGTTTTAAGCTGCTAGCTTTGGAGGTGATCTCCTTTGTGGTAATAGAGACTACACACTATGACTTTTTTGACTCTCATCACCATGTTCATGGAAAAAAAATTTTCTCCCATGTATTTAAAGGCCAAGAAGTGATATCACAGCCTCTACAGCAAGATTCCAGAGCCACTGAGAAGAAACCTACCCAGACCCCTAACAAGCCAGAAAAATCACTGGAAAGCACACAGTTTGCTGGAGAAGGAAAACAAGAAATTGAAGGGAAATGCCCAGGACATGCCTCAGGTTTCTCATTTCCTCCTCTCTCCCTCCCTCTTTCATGTGTCTTCCAGGGATCCCTCACCCTTCAAAGAACCCACCATGTTCTGCCCCTTTCATGAACCACGTGCATGCTCTTGGCCCTTTCCTTGTGCACTCATCTTGCCCCGCAAAACCTGAAAATGGCCTCACTGGTGCTCACATCTATAGCACCTACCCCTCACCAGGTCTGGAGCCAATCCTGCCCAGGACAGGCTGTGTCAGGGGTCCATAGGTACTGTCAGAGCTAATTGGACATGGAAGCCTCCAGATGTAGGGAAACCACCAATTAGTAGAGTCATTAAAGTTCTCTGTTTTGAACTAAACAGAAATGGGTTTGATTCCAGAATCCACTATTAACTAGCTAATTGATCCCAGACAACATAAGTAACTAATCCATGGGTTCTTCTTCCATAAAATGGGAACACACTACCACCTACCAGTTCAAACCAGTTCAAGATTGGGGCCAGGGAAACAACCTCGGTGAACAGCTAAATAAAATAAGGTGCTTCCTCCTCCTCTCACTTCCTACCTGCCTGCCTTTGCTTGCCTGCCTTTGCTTATCTTCATTCCTGCCTGCACCATTACTAAAAAAAAAAAAAAGAAAAAAGAAAAAAAAAATCTGGTGATTCCTAATACCTGGTGTGAGTGATCTGGTTTCCTGTGGCTAGTTTGGGGATGGGGAGATTTCTCTGCATTTGGCCATTTTCCCTGGATTTCTATCATCGCCTGTCCGGGTTTCTGGCCCCTGCCCTGACTCCCAGCCCACTCCAAAGGCCCAGGCATGTGGTACCCTCACTCGTTTCTGCCCACGTCCATCCTGAACATCCCTTTGTCTCACCCTGCCCATTCCCCGCCGGTCTGTGGGGGATGAAGAGAAGCTCACCACCTCTACCAAGCTTTTATGCGTCTCCAAAAAATATTCTGTCTCTGTCTTTAGGAAGAGTTTGGGAGCTTAGCCATCTTTCATGCAGGGAATGGCCTCTACTTGGGGAAACCAGCTGGGGTAATTTATATATCCTGCTTAATTACTTCACTACCAGACTCCCAGCTAAGTTGTCCTAGCAACCACACCTAGCCACTGTTACCAGCTGCTCTGGTAAGAGAGTTGTTCTTACTGTTTTACGAACAGTTTTTGTTTAGTAGGCTTGGAAGAGGAAAGAGTACATTAGGCAGGACTCTGGATGTTATGTAAACCTATTTCATGCCATCCCCTTTGCTGGGCTTTGCCTCTACTTCCCTGGTGGGCCTGTGGCTTTCCTCCAGGGCTGAACACTCCTGTCCAGAAACAGAGAGAGGCAGTAACCATAGTGTTTCGGAACACGTCTTCAGAGTCAAATGGTCATTCTGGCTGTGTGACATTGGGAATGCTCTTTAACCTTGCTGTGCCTCAGTTTCTTCATCTGTAAAATGGGGATGATACTCTCCCCCTCCCAAGAAAATGCTCAGTGCCTGGCATAAAGTGCCTATTCAGTGCTGGCTATTTTCAGATTAGAAAACAACAGCTGTCATTCCAAATGACACTGCAGTGCAGCCAGCCAGCCAGGTCATCCATGCGGCTATGACATGCACAGAGTTATACAAAATACACCCTAGCTCTGTAAGGGCAAGAATTTTTGTCTAATTTGTTCACTACTATATGCCAGCACCGAGAACAGTGCCTCCCATGTAACAGGTATTCAATACTTGTTCAATGTGTGAATTTTTGAAGAGTACCGTCTTGTGCACACAGGTTCCCTTAGGAATTTCATGTGTGGGATATAGGAATTCCTGGATCTCTAGCCTTATACTTCTTTATCATACAACCACCCCTACCATGTTTTGACTTTGTGTTAAGCCATCTAAGAAAAAAATCCCAAGTATAATATCTAAGACCCTCCTAAGTGGTCATTCATTGCCAAAACTGTCCTATGTGGAGATATATATCACAAACTTATTTCTAAAAAATTAAAGGTATGACCTAGGGGGAAAGCTAAAGTACAACCCAAATCCTCAAGACCTAGCATGAACTGGAAGGCAGAGGTAGAAGAAGGTGCCATCCTCAGTTTTATCTCTCTCTTCAAGCCATTGAGTCTGTCCTAGACAGGGCATCTATAGGGACAGGGAGAAGGAATGCTCAAACTAAGAGAGAGTGCCTATCCAGGTGTGGACAGGATGCAGGTCAGAGCCAGAACCTGCCAGCACCTGGGACCAAGAAACCAGAATTTTAGAGGCCAGAGAATCAAAGTAGCATGTTTGATGGAAGCAGAAGAAAGTCACAAGTGGAGGTATCAATGGGCTCATGCCAAGGTCATCTGGAAAGTGAGTGACCACCCGTACAGATTTCAAGGATCTTCCCAAACAGGCATCTTCAGAAGGCCTGGGTCCCAGCTCTCAACCCTGGGTCTCCCATTATAAATCAGAAGAGCTTTCTGAAAAAGGGAGCTCACACCTGACAGCCAGGCCAACTTCTCGTGATCTAGTCTGAGTCCTTTCAAACTTTCATTCTGGAAACAAAGTTGAGAGGATCTCAGAGTCATACCTTAATTAGCAAGGCTGCCAGTGTCCCTCCACCACCTGAACATGACCCTTGAGGTTTGCACCATCTTTCCCAGCACCTCTCCCAACTGCAGACGGAATGAACACCCTAACACTGGAGCTCTCAGGAGAGTCAGGTCAGGCTGAGTTGCATATCAAAGACTCGGGCAGTCAACCTCACCCTGGCATTCCACCCCCATCTCTCCAGACAAACTCTTCAGAATCTAGGCTTTGTCCAGTAGAGTTGCAGCCTAGGAAACCATCCAGTTAAATCCTTATTTACAGTACTGAAGCAGGCATGCTCTGGTGGTGTAGCGGTTTGGCACAATCCACATATATGCCAAGGACCTGGGTTCATGTCCTGGACCTGGGGTAGGCTGACTATTTTTCAAAATTCATGAAGCAGGACAGGACATTTTGGTCCACTCAGCAGACTGGGCCCCATTGCCCTGCATTAATGAAGGCCCTGGTTTATTAAAAATAGGACAAAATTGATGGTTGGAACATATGAAAACAAATGGTACTGTCCCATTTAAGATGGGATATATGGTTAGCCTAGGCTGGTGACAACAACCAAAATGAACAAATAATATAATAATAAGTAAAGTGCTTCTTCCTGCCTGACTGCCTCTGCTCTAACTTCATTCCTGCCTATACCTTTCGTTTAAAGAAAAAAAAAAAGAAACTTTAAGAAAAAATAAAAATCTTCCATGTAACACATCAAGCTTATGGGTAAACTGGGATTAGGACCCAGGTTTGTGACTCCTGGTGCCAGGTTTTCTTTCCATTGCTTCCAGACCCCACACAGTCTCCTGGGACAATGAACACCCTGCCTTTGTGACCAGAGATGTATTTGGTTCACTTCTTTCATCTTGGGACCAGCCAGGGACAACTGCTATGGTGGAAGCTTGAGATTAAACGTCAAAAGACCTGACTTACTACCCGTCACACACTTACTAGTGTGTGATGTAGGCAACTCACTTAACGTCTCTGATCTGTAGCAGGAATAACTATAAAGCAGGCATAATGCTAATGGTTGTACTTTGTCAGTTTCTTTGGAGGACTTGGTAAAAAATGTATCAGTATGTTCAAAAGTAATACATGTGATTATTATTTTTTTCTCATGCTTTTCAATAGTTTCCAAATTTTCTAGAATACTGAGTTTAAAAGAAAGAACAAATTATACATCATTTTAATGTAAAGAAGTGGTAACTTTTACCTATCAAATTGACAAAGTTTTCATTTCGTACTCTGACATTGAAGGGTATAGCAAGATGAACATTCTCAAGCACTATTAGTAGAAGAATAAATTGGAGCTATCTTTCTGGAAAATTATTTAGCAATAGGCATCCAGGAGCTTAAAAAAAATTATCATCTCTTGACCCAGTAATTCTTCTTTCAGAATCTATGTAAAGAAAATAACCAGCTGTGTAGTCAAAAATGATTTGTAAGACAATTTGTAGCAGAATGTTTTCTTAAATGTAACTAAAAACTAGATACAACCTAAATTTCACTGAGAAATGGTTAATAACTTACCTTACCCCTTACTATGAAGCTCCTAAAACTAAACTTTTCAAAGAATGTCTAATGAACTGAACAAATATTCATAATATAAAGTAAAACAAATAGAATATTAAACTGCATATATAATATGATGTCATTTTTTAAATACAGAGAGACACACAAAAACATAAAAACTCACAAACGCGTTAACAGCATTGCTTCTGGATGATGAGATTATGAGTTTTAGTTTTTCTTTGCATCTTTTTCTGCATTTTAAAATTAATTACAATGAGCTTATATTCTTTTACAACCTGAAAATGCTATTACAAATAAATAGGTAAATAAATACTGAAAGTTGTATGTCTTTTGCATTCCATTTCATTGCTATGGGAGCAATTATTCACACTTCTCTATAGCAAATCCTCTCTCATTAGTAATCAGTTTTTATTAGCTTTTTAAATCTTTAGTTTTGGGGTTTGATGTTGCTTCTTTCCAATCTCAATTTTTCTACTTAATTTTCTTCTTTTGACTAATTTTCATACAATTTGGAGACTTCTTTTAGTCCTTTTTATAGAAAAAGAACTTGAATGGAGATCGGCAAGTGCTGTCATGGATTGATGATAAGGTGGCTGAGTGTCTTCTTTTGTTTGGGCTGCTGTAACAAAATACCATGTCCTGGGTGCCTTATAGACAGCAGAAATTTATTTCTCACAGTTCTGGAATCTTGGAAGTCCATATCAAGTTTCTGGCACATTGCAGGTCTGGTGAGACCCATTTGTTGATTCATATAATCTCCCATCGCGGACAGGGGTGGGAGAGGGATAAGGGAAAACTCCTGAGTCTCTAAGGACAGCAAACCCCATTTATGAGGACTCCTTTCTCATGACCTGATCACCTTCCAAAAGCCTCACCTCCAAATACCATCACGTTGGAGATTTGGTTTCAATATATGAATAGGGAGTGGGACAGACGGGGGCATCCAGTCTAAAGTATCAGGTATTTCTACAAATATTCTGCTACTGATTTCTGGAATGTATTTCAGATAAGAAACCGAATGTCAGTCAGATTCCTTTAAAGTATTCTTTGTTCTTTGGCTTACATGCTTGTAAGACTCCTACGTCCTTTAAATTTTATGATGGCTGTTATTGACCCCAAGTCTCAGGAGTCAAGGAAACAGCCAGAGCTCAGCTCAGGAGAGTAAGCTTCCCAAGCCCCTCTCTCCATTACACGGTCATCCACATTCTGTTCCAAGTTCAGACCCTCCTCTGCTCACCAAATCCTCCAACCCTTCCTTCCACTTACACTCCCCAACTCCCAGGAAAACCAGGGTTCAAAACCCAATGTCTGTCCATCACAGTTTCACTACTATCACACACTCATGCATTCTTGCAATCATAGGCAAATAGACAGATGGATATAACTAGACATAGATGTGGATATGGACACAGACATGGACATAGATATAGGTAGAGACACACATAATTTTGGGATTTGAACATTATTTTACACTTGAAAATAAAATGTGATTTTACTGTATGTACTTCTCTACATCATTCTTTTCTCACTTAACTGGGACTCCTTCTGAATCAGTGGGTACAGCTCTAGCTCATTTTTTCTAATGGCTGCATAATGATTAAAAATATGAATCAGGAAAATTAAATTGATTACAATTTGTTCAACACACTCTGGATTCATGGACATTTGGGTTACTCAGGTTATTCCTATTTGTAGCATTGTTTTCTTGTTACTGTTCTTTGTGGCTACAACAAAAAGTCTGCAATAAACACATTTGTGGGCACAACCTTATTGCCTGGACCTTTCATTTCTACAGGATTAATCCCTAGAAATGGAATAGTTGCATGATGAGCATGTTGTTTTTTTTCCTTTCCATTAATACTTTAAAAATCCACATTTCCACTAGTAATGTAAGAGTTCCTTTTCCCTGGCAAAAACCTCCACTAAGCATTACCTCTGCTTAATTTTTCCCAGCATGATGTATGAGAGGTATTATCTCATTGTTTCTTAGATTTGCATTTCTCTAACATCTTTCACACTGTATTTGAATTCCTCCTGGATGAATTGTCTATTCATATCCTTTGTCTGTTTTCCAAATGGGATGTCTTTATCCATTTATAGAGGTATTTAAATATTTTAAACATTAATCCTTTATCTATTTTATATGCTGCAACTTCTTCCCAGTCTATCATTTGTCTTTTGGCTTCCTTTATGAAATTTTTTCCATATAATCTTCTAAATTTTATGCAAACAGATATGACCCTGTTTTCCCTTATAGCATCTGCATTTATTGAGTTGGTTATAAACGATCTCCCACATCACCAATAATATTTATTTTCTCTTAAAGTTTGCTCTTGCGTTATTTTTTCCATTTTTTTACATTTAAGTCTTTAATCCATCTGGACTTTATTTTCATATGAGGAGATTAAAGTTCTCTTTCTTTTCTTTCCACTATTTCTGGATGGATAGTATTGATTCAAGAGCATTCTATAATACAGAAGCCATTCTTTTTCCCACCAGGACTGACTTCATAGTGTATTATATATGCGGTCACACAGGACACTACACTTAACGCAGTCTCTATGTGCTTGACTTAATGCTCTTCTCTCATCATCTGAAACTCATAATGATTTCACTTTTCAACTTGGTTTTAACAATGAAATCATGTGGAATACTGAGCAGAGGACTTGCAGCCTTAACACAGCCCAATCTCCTATGCTTGTGTCTCTCTGAGATGGTTCTGGCACCCCGATCCCTAACCCGCTGATGCCCTGACCCTGCCCAGGTTCCCCCTCCCCACCTCTGCCCCTCTTCAGACCTTTTCAAATTTTCAAGGTCTCAAGAAATATAGCTTCATGCACTCTTTCTGAAAAAGAAACTAGAGGATAGATTCCACCAAAGCCAGAGAGTAAAACAAAAGAAAGGAGTTATTCATCTAGAAGCAGAGTCAACATGTGAGAAAAGAGAAGGGAACAGAAACATAAAGATTCCACTGTCTCTGAAGCCTAAAGGAAAACCAGACCAAACCAGAGCAGGACAAAGGCTTTGGGAGGGTTTATACCCAGGAGAGAAATGGAACTGCTAGACTCCTGGTGTGTTTGCTTGACCTACCTGAGAGGAGTTTTACAACTCTGGGAATAGTTTGGAAAAAAACTGGGAATGCATTCACAAAAAATCCCTAGTGACAGAGAAAATAAGACAGTCATTAACGCCAAGAAAAGCAAAATGCCATCAAAGAAAAGAAATGTATTCACAGGGCACTTTTTAACTAGCTGTGAAATGGTCATGAGCAGGTAGATGCTGACTGCTGATGTAACTAAAAGTTATGCTGTAACTACATTGGGAAGATGGTAAAAAAAAAAAAAAAAAAAAAGAGAAGTCTGAGGGGTAAAGGGGGAAGGGGTCAGAAAACTAAAAGCTTTCTTTATTATCCATAACGGGAGTGAATAAATAGTGTCTTACATGGCAAATTTAACAAGCAACCATATAAGCATATTATTTAGAAATACAGAAATAAATATAGGTAGAAATAACTGAAGTTAAAATTATCCCTGGGGAGTAGAGAGCAGGCATGGAGCTGGGTTTGGGGCATGAAACTTTCACTTTTTATTAAAATCTGTCGAGAGTGATCTTCACCCTTTAAAAATTTATACTTGTGGTAATTTTAATTAAAATTAAGTGTTTTAAAGTAACAGGCAATAAAAATGCAGTATCTGCCCATTTTACATCATGAGGTGAGTTCCAGCCATTCAAAGTAGGTCTTTACTGATCAGCCCGGTAGATGCCTGGTCTAAAGGCCAATGCTCCTGTGTTGGTCTAAGTGGATCCATTTTGCTTCAAGTCTGTGAAGTCATCAAAGAACTGGATGATCCAGAGGTGGTTAATCTCTAATTTTAGGATTTTTTTTAAATCAGCAAAATGTTTCTTGTATCATTTTCATAACAGTTTCTGATCTGCTTCTTAATCTTTGAGTGTTCCTATTACTTATCATCTTTTCCATCTAGTTCAACTCCAAATATTTTCTTTAAGTTCTGGGAGTGCTTCTCTAATTTGACCTGCAATCCAAAAGTAGAATTTTTCTCTCAAATTTCAGCACTTCACATGTTTCTCAGAAATGACCTAGGACTTTTTAGCAGCAAGAGCAAGAGGAAGTTCAGCGGGTATTCTAGAAGTAGAGAAAAGAGAGTCAGTATTATCTGGAGCAATATTCAATAGCAATTGAAATCTAGTACAGGAATTTCAACACTGGAGGTAATTGTATTTATTTAAATGTTAATTTGGAAATATCGCTTTGCATATAGATATCTAGCAAGTTGATTTTTTAATAGAGGATTCTGAAGGAAAAAATGTAAGTAACTAGATCAGTGACTTTCAATCATCTGGGAAGCTTTTAAAAATACTGATGTCTCACGGGACGTCACCCCCGTCAGAACACTGATTTAATTGGTCTGGGTGCAGCTTGAGCATGAGAATTTTTTTAACTCCGCTTTTTATTCTAACATGCAGCAAAATTTGGGCACTGCTACAGAAGATCGTGTCCCAGGTGTTCTCTCTCAGTTAAAACGCCGGAGGAAATCGAATTCAGTAATAATAATCAGGCACTAAATTCACCTGGTGGCAAGTGCCCACATGGAATATTAATTCTTGTAGGAACCAGTTGCTCCTGCAAAATTCAGCCTTAAAATGGTAGCAAACATCACACAATCATCCATAAGCCTCCTCCTCAGTTTGAACAGATTTCCAAGGGTCACATGGAGAGCTGGTAACGCTCCCTCATTATGGTGTCCCACTGCACAGGCAATGCTCATTTCTTGTCAAGTGATTTGTTTGAACTACAATATTGCCCATTTTAGAATCATCCTGATTGCTCAGACAACCAGCATCCCTGTACTTTTTAATCAAAGAATTGGATGGTCCAATCACAGTTCGTTCGAAGTCCTTTTGTTCTGGTCCCTGGCTCAATGGCTGAGCAAAGCTTTTATAGAGTCCATTTCCTAGATGGAATTGGAGGAAGCTTTGTGAGCATATGTGGAATGGCTCTTCAACAACTGCAATGTCATCTACCCCCTCAGATAAGTGTGTGTTTGGAGAGGATGAGAGAGTCCCTGAGCTGAGACCCGAGATGACTGATTGCAATCGCAGGCTGGTGCCAATTAGTGGAGCAGGAAAGAGAGCTGCCTAAAGGAGGATCTCCTGAACTAAAAGCATAGTGTGGACTAGCCCAGGGAGAGCATTCCCAAGCTGCAGACAGGTAAGAAGTAGGTGCCAGTGGACTGATCTAGAGTGTAAGTAGAGGGAGCCAGGCTGATCTGGAACCATCCTGGCCTGACTCCCAGAACAGAATCACCACTGGACTTCCTAGGATTGTAGGACTAGACTCAGGGAATGGCAGGGGACCAGAGAAAGAAAGTCACGATCACCATCCTACAAATGATTAGCACCTCTGTCTAATAGCTAGAGGAGTAGGAAAAGGAAAGAGAACCCAGGGAGCATCACTGGTGTTAGCATTTCTCAGGACCAGAGGCCTGCAGGAGCAGGAAGGAAGCCTTATAAAAGACCCCAGTCCTAAACCAAAGTGTCAAGACCCCCACAAGAGCACGCCTTAGGCCAGGGACCAAAGTTTGGATATCAGGGCAGTGAATAGTCATTGGCACCACCCGGCCGAGCAAAGGAATGCAATCATCTGGATCGATAAGGAAAGCTGACAGACAAGTCTGACACACGGGATGGGTCTCATGTGTAGTACGTGACCAGGACAGACCCTCTGCACAAAGGAACAAAGGAACAGTGACTGTTGAAGAAGCCTACCAATAATGTCAAAGGACAATGTCACCTTGCCCAATCAGGAACTGAAACCTGGCCTGGCGACCCTCTCCCCAACCTCCTTCCTCACCACGTGGATTTTTTTTTTTTTCATTAAAAACCCAGGCCGCCAGCATGGCAGGCTGGGTCTGGACCTTCCTTGGTAGACTCCATTCTTTCACCCTCTAATTAAATCTACGCTTGCTCACTCACCTAAGCTGGTCGTGGGTGCTTTGAGGGACCTGAACCCCACACAAAGTCATCGACCCCAGTTGCAACCTGCAGGTCCTGAGGCAGGCATGTCCAGGTGGCACGTCCCCAGTCAGGCCACCATGCAAGAGTTCAGCTCAGTCCTGAGCAACATGGCCCCTGAGTCTGGGCCTGGCAGAGACAGTAAAACCATCAGTAGGTGATGACTGCAATCAGAACTGATGCAGAAACATGATAAGCCTATTCAGTCCTTTGAAAGCTGGGCTTGTTTCTAAATTTCCTTTATGCTGAAGAATCAACACTTTTGAGCTAATCTATGAGATGGACATGGATGGAACAAACTCCATTTTAATTATCAATGAAAAATGCAAATATAGAGAATACAGAAACACATCAGGCCCAAGGCTACTTCCAGAGGATCTCAGAGAGAATAAGATGCATAAACAGTCATTTTAATACAATATAGCATATGTCATCCACAGAGGTATGAATAAGTGATGGGGAGAGAGCATGAGAAAGGGGGAAGGGAAGTAGCCCTTGGGCTTAACAATAAAGAAAGAGTAAAATAACAGTAGAAATATTAGCTGGGTTCTTTTGTAAAATGAAAATAAGGTCATTCTTTTTAAAGCATAACAGAAACAAATAAATAATGATTGAGGAAGGAAACTTCTCCTTCCCAAGCTCAACAATTACTTGCATGGAAAAACAAGATGACAGGAGGTTAAGAAGAAAAACAGCGACAGCAGAAACCATGCAAAAATGGCATGCTCCTCACCAGTGATGGCAGAAAGGGTGATCTCAGTCTGGAGGGGAGACTGGTGTAAGCCAAGAGACTTGCTCCTCACTGAGGCACTGGAGTGAAACGGCATCTGTCAAGGCTTGTGTGTGGGGACAGATATTAGCATTGAGAACAGAATGTTACAGGCTACAGAAGAGCTCACAGAGTCTCTTGCAGTCCATAAGGAAGAGAAGTGCTTAGGGAAGAGGCTCTGAGAGTTAGTCATTTGTGCATCTATGGTGAGGCAGGGGAGGAAGAAACGTGCTAGGTGCAAGATTTACTATGATTATGGTGGCTATGAATCTAAGATCACAGCTCAAGTACATGAAAAATAGAACTTCGCTTTTCTTTTTAAGTTCCGTTCTACTAAGTTTCCCTTCTTCTCCAGAGTTTCAGAGAGCTAGGGTATTGGGGTGGGCATGGTGACCTAGAATTCTGTTATTATCTACCTACACTGATAAAAACTCAGATGCATTTTTGTCAATTATCATTCGCAACTCTACACCCTGTTCGGGTTCAACTTGTCTAGTCATTTCCATACTACTCTCCAGTACCTATGTTTTCATTCTGGTCCTCCCTCACCAGGCTGGCCTCTACAACTGTGTCTATGTATGACCCTACGGCATCAATGACAGGATGGCAAAGGGAACTTATGACCAAGACACACAACCCAGTTATGTCATCTCTGTGGTCTTGTTGCTTCTCTTGGACTCAAGAATGAAATAAATACTGTGACCCAGGGAAATTAATTGTGTTAGATTCATTACTGGACTTTCAGTGATTGTAGCTAGCAAGGAGAATCAACTACCATGTTTCAAATATAGGTGTAATAGTTATCTATTATTGCACAACAAATTATCCCAATTGGAGTGGTTTAAAACAATAAATTTATTAATGCATAATTTCTGTATGTCAAGAATTTAGGAATGACTTGCTTTGGTGGTTGTGGACAGATCCCTTCATGAGGTTGTAGTCATAATGTCAGCTGGGTTGCAGTCATCTGAAGGCTTGACTGGAGCTAGAAAGCTTCCAAGATGGTTCACTCCTATATCTGGTGTTTTAATACTGGCTGTTGGTAGAAGTCCTCAGTTTCTCACCACAAGTACCTCTTCAGAGGGCTGCTGGTATGTTCTGGTAACATGGAAGCTAGCTTCCCCATAACAAGTGGTCCAATAGAAAATGAAGGAGGAAACCACAGTGCATTTAGGTCCTAATCTAAAAGTAATTCACTGTCATTTCTGCCACATCCTTTAGCCATTAGAAATGAATCATTGAATCAAGCTCATACTTAAGGTTAGAGGAATTCAGCTCCACCTCTTAAAGGAGTACAAAGAAATATCTGCAGTCATATTTTAAAATTATCACCATAAGTAAAAGAGATAATCGATTCAAATTAGCTTGGGAAATAGAAGTACTATATTGTTCCACTTAACCAGAATCCAGAAACAGGACAGATATCAGGATATTAAGTGATACAGTAGTTCATTGCAACCATCAAGGATCTAGATTCTTTCTTACACTTTGCTCTGTTATCCAGAATATTCTAAAGCTGGCTCTTCTCATGGTCACAGGATGACTGACAACAACATTAAAGGCTATTGCCTCCTTGTTCATATCTAACCAGAGAAATAAGACCAACTCCTTATCATAAGACAAAAGTCCCCTGTGATCAGGGTGGACTCGTGTTGATTGGCTTAGACCTCATCTACCTGAACCAGTCACCGCAGAAAGAAAATGGGGCTACCTGACTGATTGAGACCTAGATTGGCCATTTCTTCCAAAATCACAAAGTTTATACAAGGCATGAGGGAAGTTGCAAATACTGGAGAGCACAGTGTTCTCCACAGAAGAACTAGGCAAGGGGGCAGAGGGGCTGGGAAGCACAATGCTGATCCTAGGAGAACTAATGTTAGTAGCCAGGATTCAACCCCCTGAAGTTGAAGAGAAACTGGAATAACCATATTCATTGTCCCACTCAAGACCCAAACAGTCCACCAACTGGAGATGTAGCTTGAAATATATGCTTATGTTTAGGGAAGCAAACAGTCCATAAACATGAGTATATCAGTTACCTTGAGTTCTGTTGCTTGGATCCCAAGATTCCAAGAGCCCAGGCTCAAAGGGTTGGAGCTTAGATTGGGAAGGGGATGGGATAAAGAAAAGGAAGAGAGGGGGACATACACACAGGCCATTCTCACCAACCCTCTTCCCCCAGGCCCCAGGTTCCGTCTCCCTCTAAATACATGAAGCCATGATTGAATATTTATTCCACTTTAAAAGGGCCCTGAGCCTCAGAGTGACAGGTACACACACATATGGGTCAACTGTGCTGTGCTCCATATCCATTTCCTAGGGTTACCGTAAAAAAGTATCACAAATGGGTTGTCTTAAACAACAGAAATTGATTTTCCCTCAGTTCTGGAGGCTAGAAGTCAAATCAAAGTTTTAGCAGGCTCTGAGACTCTGGGTACGATCCTTCTGTGCCTCTCCCGGCTTCTGCTGGTCATCCACAATCGTTGGCATTATTTGGTTTGCAATTGCAATCTCTGCCTCTCTCTCACCCTATGGCATTCTCCCTGTGTGTCTGTCTTCCCATAGTATATTTTCCTTTTCTTATAAAGACAGCAGCCATATTGAATTAGGACCCATCTAATGATCTCATTTAATTACATTTGCAAAGACCCTATTTCCAAATAAAGTCACACTTGGAGGCAGTGGGAATGAGAACTTGGACACATATTTGGTGGAGAGAGGAACACAGTTCAACCCACATCAGGTAGCTTTTGTTAGTTCTTCCTCCAGTGTTTGTGGAAGTAACTAATGAGAAACTGTATGTCTTTCCCTTAAGGGATAAGTATGTATTTCCTAGTCACTCTCAATGGATTTGGAAGACAAAGTAAAAGGAAATCTTATCTGCTGCTCCTTCAAGTTTCTTAAATCAAGAATATAGCACAATGGCTTACCCATTGCTGCGGGACTGGGAATTTCTCTGTTGAATCGGCCTGTATATGGACTGAACACTTAACCCTGTTTAAAGGTTTCCTAACCAGGGAATTGTACCAAAGTCTCAGTCAGGCCCTGGTGATGTAAACCTAGAGGCAATCTCCTCTCTGGGCCTTGATTTCCTCAACTATAAAGTCTAGAGTCTTCGAGTATCTGACAGTGACTATGAAGTGGCTATATCTGGCCCATATAACCTCCACATCCAAATTCCCAATTGACATGTGGTCATTTACTAGGTTTCCCTTGAGACCTTCAAGAAAGCCCATTAGAGCTATGAAAGCACCTCCCTGGGGACAGTATTCTAATATGCAGATTCCAAATGGAGATGATAGCAAAGAAGCTCTGCTCTGCTCTTCCCAGGAGCCAGTGGTTTGTATCTACACAGAACATCTGAGCACCCATGCAGACATCTCTTTACACGCACAAAAGACATGGAAGGTGAGAGCAAAACGCAGGGCAAAATGTTGGAATTACAGAAGAGATGCTAGTTCACTCTGCAGAATCACTCATCAGCCAGTACTCTCTTGACTTTCAGTTTGGCAAGTGTATAAAAGCTTAACAGCTTCCCGCACAGAAAAAGAGGGAATGAATCCAGGTCTAGCAGAAGAGACAATGGAACTACACACAGCTGGAGACCTGCAAGATCGACAGAGTCATCCAAAAGTCATCCAAATGTCACAGGGTCCTTTTGGGCAACCACACCCACAGCATTCATTTGGCATTGAGCCCATTCAGGAAGGCCCTGCTGAGGGCTGGGGTTCCAGAGAGGAGGACCAGACTCTTTAAAGGAGCCCTGAGGGGCCTAGATGGAGAATCAGGACCCAATCATGATTCCCCAGGGCAGAGCTGTCAGCCCTGCTGGTAGGTCCACCTAGAAAAGACTCTGATGGGGTGACTGTGGATTGAAATGGGAGTGGTGGAGGGGAGGCAAAAGGGGACCAGGAGGAAGAAGGGGATAAGAAGCAAGAGAAGGAGGCACTCAATGATAAAGAATAGCCCTGTAGTAGGAGAAGGAGAACCTGTGACTTACTAGACTAGAGACTCAGGGCTTCCCCAGGCATGTGAATATCAGGTTCCTGATGGCAATTCTACACCCATGACTGCTGGGCCTCCATCCCCAGGGGTCTCCTTGCCCTGGAGCAGGTGGGCGGAACCCAGGCAAGGCAGGAGAGCAGAAGCAGGCATTGTGCTGTGAGGGGGCCACCCGGGTGCTCAAAAGAGGTGCTCCTGCTCCATCTTCCTCCAACCACCCTTCATCCACCTGTGGGCCAAAGGCAGTGAGTCAGAGAACACGGCCTGGACGCAGACGGTGAACTTGAATCCTGACCCTGCCGCTCACCAGTTTTGCAATGCTGGGCAAGTTAGTAACCAACCTCAGTTGCTATATCTTTGTACGTAAAATGGGAAAATAACAGTACCTGCTTCCCAAGACTGTCGTTTTGAGGATAAGTGAGTGGTGCATTTTATACATAAATTATATATAAAGTATATATATGTGTGTGTTATATATAATATAAATTATATGTAAAGTATATATCTTTATACTTTTTTTAATATTTAGATTATACACATTCTTGGCCTGGTGTAAAATGAGTAGGGCTTGCGGGTGATGATCAGTGTTCAGAGTTCTCCACTTTGTGGGTAAAATCCCACAGCTACGGGACTTGGAGCCCCCAGAGGCACTGCTTCCTGTCTAGAAATACAAACATCAGAACACAGGAGGCCTCTTTTCCAGGGCAACAGCGGTGACTCATCCTCGTAAGAGAAGTTCTGGGAAAAGGCACCCTCCCTCTCGCTGGCTGCCTCCCTTGTCCTCAGGAGTTCACGGTTCTGGCTACTACCCTCCGAAACTGGACTGCCTGCTCCTCCCTGAGAGATGGGGTGCACATGTCTCCGGAAGGACTCTGTTGAACCCCCCTGGGAAAACAGGACGACGGACCACAGACTGTGCACGCCCCCAGCAGAGTCCAGACAGACCCAGAAACTGCTGCTCAGGCCTGGCCGCCTCCTTGTGGCCTGAGAGCAGCAGAAAGCAGATGCTGGCGACTCCTGTGAACCCAGAGCCCCCGAGCAGCTATTTCTGGGTGACTACTGGGGCCAGAGAGCAGAGCAGCAGGGAGAGGTCACAGCCCCCGCCCCCTTAAATGAAGACACCCAACCAGAACTTCCTGCTTTTGCCATTAGCCCTCCCAGCTTTCCCCAAGGTTGGGCTCTTTTCTCAGTTTTCCCAGGTTTCTTCCATCAGTGATTTCCACTGTGTCAGAATCACCTGGGCGTTTTGGCAGAAAGAGATGTGTGAGCTCCACCCTGGACAAAATGAAGCAGAATTCAATAAATCTACTCTTTCTTTTTAAAGCTTATGAGGTGATTTAAGGGAGGGCTGTGAACCACTGTTCCAGACATTTGCCCATAGTTTATGGGAACTTTCTGAAGGAAAGGAGCTGTGACAGAAAACTGTCCCCACATGGGGACAGCATAGGTTGGAATCTATAGGGCAGTATGCAGATGTATAAATAGTAAACTAACTGGCAAAACCTGAAAGAGGCCCCAGGGAGGCCCAGCTTAGCAACTTGCATCTAGGACACACCCCTAGATAATCGCTCTGTTTTTCTCCAGGTGACCTGGACACCCCCAAAGCCCGTCAACCCTCCTGTGTGTACAGAATCCATTTTGCCTGTGAGAGAGGCAGACAGCTTAGGTCCGGCACACACGTCTGTACTCTATTGATGTAAACTTTCCAGCCCCTTAGGGCACCTCAACTAGTTATTCTGCTTTTAATAATGTAGCTGTGTGTTCTTGGTCAACCGCTGTCCACAAATTCTTTCTGAATGAACCCAGCGTCTCATCAGGTGTCTCAGCTCTGTTCCCCCTGCATCACCCACCCTACACCTATGTTTACACATATGCATATACATACACACATGTGCATCACATATGCACACACACAAATACAGGGATCACAGCCAGTACAACTGAGTCATGAGCACAAACCCCTCTCCCAGCCCGCCCACCCAGGTAAACTCAGGTCACAAGAGCAATAATTACTGACTATAAAGGTCATTAGTGTTTACCAAGGCCTCTTCAGAGATAGCAGTGACTTTGATCTTCTCAAATCCCTGAGCAAGGGTTATTATTATACCCATTTTGCAGAAGAGGCCTGTGGCTGACAGAATAATGACTCCTTCAAAGATATCCACATGCTAATCCCCAGAGCATGGTGGTTTTGAAAATTCATACAAACTACTTGAAGAAACATTGCTGTAAAATACCTCTGATACACCATATTTGGAAATTTATAAACTTATAAACACAAACACAAAAATACTTATGAGTAAAAATCTTTGTCACAGACTTACATTAAACAATTAAAAATAAATCATTTCAAAAAATAAGAAGGGCTTAAAATATGATATATCTACTTGATGAAATAATACGTAGTCAATAAAAATGTTTGCTCAGAATACGTACTAAGACAGAAAACAGATTATGCTATATTAGCTAGCAAAAAACTAGAATTTCAAATTTTATATTCACTGTGATTACAACTATATAAAGACCATTTGTTTAAGAGATGAAATAAAAATATTCATTGTTTATCTTTTAGTATCAAACCATGAGTTATAGTTTCCTTATTTGCCTGAACTGATTTCATTAACGCTTTATAAGTGAGTATTATGGTGGGCTAAATTTTATAGATGAGTATTACGGCAGATTCCCCCAAATCCATGTCCATGTCCTAATCCCTAGATATTATGAATATGTAACTTTCCATAATAAAGAGGACTTTGTAGCTGTGATAAGTTAAGGCTCTCAAGATGGGAGAGCATCCTGAGTTATCCAGGTGGATCTGATGTAATCACTAGGGCCTTCCAGAAGGAGTGCGACCTTTGAATATAGCCCTCCTTGACCCATTTCAGACTTCTGACCTTCAAAACGTAAGAAAAGACGCTGTATTCTTTTAAGGCATGAGAGGTGTGGCTGGTTAGAACACCACTATTTGTCAGAACACAAACAGGATAGCTAATGCGAGAGGTAAAACCCAACGACCCCAGACCACAGCCCACTCTCCTCCACTGCACCTCCCCAGACTTACCCGGAGCCCCTCCCAGAGCGGAGGGACAGTTCCCCTCTGCACCCCTCAGGACTGTGGGCTGGTTATACATCTGGCAATCCTTGCTGGAGAGCTGCCTCCTTTCAAAACCCCAATTTAGGGATTTGGGGGTGACTAAGGGAAGAGCAGAGAGATACAGCTGAATAGAAGGGCATTTTCCTGTGGGATCCCCTGCTCCCTAGCCACCAATATCTTAATAGCAAACCACATTACTATCCATAGTTACAGGATTCAGGTGAACAGCCTGATGATAAATATCTAAAAACAAAGTATGCCTTCTACTGTATTTTTAAACCTCCTGCAATTGCTGAAAGGGGGGGAGGGGATTTTTTTTTTTTTATGAGAAACATAAGTTATTTAGGGCTGCAAATTTTAATTCAATGCCCACTGCTAGATTTTATTGATATTTTTGGGTGCTGTGCCATATTTCAGAAAGATTTAATGCAGTCGCACTGGAAATGCTTCTCTGAGCAGGGTCGTGCGGTGGATCAGAGGTGGAAGGCGCAGCCCTGGTCTGGGAGCTAGCCACTGCGGCTCCAGTTCTTAGCTGTCAAATCTGAGTGCGCGTGTCTTGCAGGCTGACACAGTGGAAGGAGTACAGAGCAGCGGTTGAGTCCCACCAAGGCAGCAAGGAACAGAAAAGACTTTGGCTAAGTGAAGCTGGGGAAAATCTACTTCAAGATTACTGAAGGATCATTGAATCAAAAGAGGTCTGATTACCAGACTGGGACTGGACCTGATAGAACTCATTCACAATCTAGTCGGTGAAATAGAAACAACCGCTCTGATACTGCCGCCCAATCAGCGGAAAGATTTCTATTGCCCGCAACAACCTCCCACCAATCCAACTTAGCCTTTCAGTATTTGCTGCAAACTCTCTGAAAAAGTCCACCCCATTGGCTGAGCTAAGGTCACAGCCCATCCCCTGGCTCCATTTGGGTACCCCATGGAAGGACTTGGGTTCTTTGGCTCTTGGCTTTTTAAAACTACTGTAGCAGACCTCATGAGGGAAGTAACTCCCTTACAGTGGTGCTCAAAGTGTGGTCTCCCTACCAGCATCATCTGAGAACCTTTTACAAATGCACATTCTCAGGCCCGGCCCATCCGTACTGACTCAGAAACTCTGTTAACAAGCCCCCAGATATTTGGGCTGCACACCAACTTCAGAAGCCCTGCCCTACAAGAAACCCAATTTCCGCTTTAAAAAAACAACTATTAAATGTCTGCCATCAAACCAAGAAATGACAATTGTCTGGTATATAGGTTAAAAGCTAGAGTTTGGAACCAGAATGCCAGGAAAATTAAAGTAAAATGTTGGAGGGAATGGCCTCTTTAGACAATTTTTCTTATTGACGTGTGGCACACTGTGCTTGCTGCGCCTTTAAACAAATCCCCGACACGGCCCTTCTTCCAAATGCATTACTGCCCCTTGGCCCCGCCTGCAAAAATATCTCTGGACTCTCACATTTCTCAGCACCCCCACCAGCCTCCTTTTGACCCTTCCTTAAATTATTAAATCCCACCCTCCTCCTACCTCCCCAGAGGAAGCCTCTCCCCTGCAAATCTCAAACCATTCCCTTTCTTCAGACTGTCCCAAAATGCCCTCCAGAATGAAACTTCAATGTCACTGGGACCCTTGGAAGCCAACAATCACCATCCTCTGGCCTGAGAAATGGTCCTCTGTCCCATTCCACCCGGGGCCATCGTGCCCTCCGGCTCCAGCAGTTAGAAGCTGACTAGATGGTTTAAGTTTTTTCCACTGGGACAAGCTGCTCAGCCAGGTGGAGGCTAGTGCAGATGGACAGTCTGGAAGTCAGCAGGGTCCAAGAGCTCCAAGATTTAGGTTGAGCTGGAGGGACACCTTGTGGTCATAGCCAGTATGACACATAAGACCAGGGGCTTCAGTTATGGTGGTGGTTTTGTCAAGACCATGAAACAATGACTTTAAGGATATTTTTGAGAATTAAAAAAAATAAATAACTAAGGTCCTCCCACAAATTATACTATCAGGATTATGTGTTCCCACTCTTAAACAATTACCACCACAGCTCCCACTCCATTGAGCCTTTCCTTTCTTATCCATGAAAATATGGTCACCAAGAATTCGGGAGCTCATTCAAGGTTTTCGCAATCATTCTCTTCAATGATAGCCAATTGTAGATGCTCCAGAAGTGTTGCTGCAATGATACAAAATGAAGAGGCACTGTTTGGGAAGTAGATTGGTTAAGAGTTCCATTTCTGGAGAGACACACAGGCAGGGGATTCAAATCCTCGCTCTACTTAAGAATAAAAAGCTGTGTGACCGTAGACATTTAACAACCCTTATGTATCTTAGTTTCCTTGTCTGTCAAATGGGAGAAGTATGTAGGGTTATGAGAATTAAATAATGTGTAAGGAGGCACCCAGTCCAGTGCCTGTTCATAACCCTACTGTTGGCATCATTATTTTTATATGCATTTCTATTGAAACCATCACAACCACTGTCAATGAAGCCCTGTCTTGGATGCGACCCCTGACTATGCAAACCTATGAGCTGATTTCTAGCTGGAAAAACAAAAGGCCCAGACCAGTGGACGTTTAGAGATTAAGGCTTTGCACAGGCAAGTAAGATTTCAGTTCAGGACCCTCTGTCCCCATGCCTCGGTGTCACTACCAACCAGTATGTCTCTGGTCCCAGCTCCTCCCAGTTGCTGAAGCTCCCAGGTTCCTCATCTGTCAAGAAGGAAGTAATTATCCACTGCCATCTTCAACTAAACATAATGTGCTCGGAAATGTAGGACAAACTTAGGGTTCTCTCCAGGACACATTACTCCACAAGGTATTCCATATTCAAGAGCAACTTGACTTTTAAACCTGCCTAAGATTTGCTGTGTAATATTCCCAGAAATGTCTTTCTAGAGGAAATCATCTTGCTATCACATGAGTCCCAAAGAACAAAAGAAAACAGAGGAGAAAAGACCAGGGATCCCCTAGAAGAGTTTATAAGGAGATTTTCTCTCAATAGCATCATCCAGAGAGTGAGAAAGCCATTTAGTGAACAAGTCTTCATGAGATCCCCTACTATATGTCAAGCCAGAGGATGGAAGATCAATTAGGCCTTGCCTCTGACTTCAAGGACTCATCCTTTGGAAGGGGATCTAGATATAGGAACAGACACACATAAACAAACAACACTTGGAGTTTCATAAGAGCCAGAATACAAGGGTGTTCCAGGAACAGAGGAGCAGAGGAGTGAACCATCAATTCTGCCCTGGAGAGTCAGTGAAGGCTTCACAGAGGAGGTATCCTTTGATGGAGGCTCAGATTTACAGATGGTGAGATTAAAGAGGGCAGGAAGGTTATTTATTATACTAACCATTATACATTTGAAAACTATTTACTATACTAAATATGATAAAGCCTGAACAAGGACAGGACCCTAGGTAAGAGTGGAGGAAAGAGAATACAGATTCCCAGACCCTGCCCAGAGACCCAGGCCTAGTAGATCTAAGGAGGCGCCCAGGAATTTGAATATCTAACAAGGCCCTCCCCTGGAGCTATGCTACTGCAGTAATCCATATATCCACCTCTAGCTAACCCAGAGCACCCTAGTCTCCCCTCCTCTTGTGCCCTCTGGGGGCTCCACCTAGAAAACTTGACTTCCTTCTTCCCAAATGCTGTCTTCTCCTTCAAGACCCAGGTCCTGATAGGTAAGCCCTTTCACACATACTTAATAAGGATTATTGCACTCAATCTTCGAAGCAACCCTAAAAAATAGGTCTCCTAACAAAGCTCATCCCACCGATGAGGAAACAGAGGCAGGGAGCATGGGCCATGGTCATCGTGCTGGGACCAGTGGTTTCCCACTAAAAGGAACACAATGTGAGGCTGGGGCTGTGTCTGTGGCCCAGGCAGTGCCCCACACTGGCAATCACTTAGTAAATATTGTAAATAAAAGAAAGAGCAAACAAACACCACCTCCTTCTACCTGTGAATCTCGAGCAGCGCCCAGGTTGTAGTGCAGCCTCTCCCCTGCCTCCCTGCCTCCTCTGGCAGGACCCCCTGGGGACCCCTTCCCTCCAGGTCCTGCACGGGTGACCTCAGGCAGCGGCCCCAGTGTACAGCCCTGCCAGCTGACACAACTACCTCCCACGTTTGTTGAGCCCTTTTATGTGCTGATATCACAGAGGAAGCTCTCTCTCACTGTCACACTGGCCTCAAAGTCTCCTCCTCCGAGGCCTCACGCCAGGCCTCTCCAGCTCTACTCTGGACACTGCCCTCCATACACTCAAGCACCTTCCTGTCACCCACTTCCCTTTCCTCTCTATCTCCCCCAAACTTCTCTCTAGGTTTTCTCTCCCTCCTCCCTCCTCCACTCTCCCCTCTCCTCTCCACGCCACACCCTCTAGCTGATCTCTTTATTTCTGTGTCTCCTCTCTCTACCTCTGGATCTATCTGCTGATCTCGCTTCTTCCTCTCCTGCATCCATCTCCTCCTCTCCTTCCTTCATCTCCTCCTGTTCTTCCTCTCCTCTTCTGCAGATCTGTCTCTATTCATCTCTCTCTGCTTCTCTGTCTCTACTGCAGGGGGGTGGGGTGGGGGTGAGTGTGCGTGTGTGTGTGTGTGCGCGTGTGTGTGTCCTCTCCTCTCCCCCTCGTTGTCCCCTCCCCCTCTGGAGCTCCCCTCCTCTCGTCCATTTCCTCCAGGCCCCGCCCACATTCCCCGGAGGAGGTGGGTTAGCTGCCTCTGCGTCAGCCTCCTGGCCTTGGGGCCTCGGGGCGGCCCTTCAGCCTTCTCCACCCGCGTCCCCAGGCCCCTCTCTCCCCGGAGTCCTCATTACCGCCTGCTCACCTCAGCCTACCCGCCCACTCGCTCCCCGGGGGCCCTTCTCCCTGCCCTGCTGGGGTCTGGTCTCTCGAGCTGCCCTCAGAAGTCTGCCTACCTAGCCCCAGTGGTTCAACAAAACATGTTGAAAAGTGCACTCCCCAGGCTGGACGCTGGAGCCTTGACAGTGCGGGCCTGGGGGCCTCACCCTCCCTGGGAACCCCCTCCCTCAGACAAACCGCAGAATTCCTGGAGCCAAGAGGGCTGGGTCACATTCGAAAGCCTCCCACGTGAGAACTGGAGGGGCCTCCCCTCCACTGCAGAGCTATTCCTAACAGCCCCTCCTTTTAGCAGCCCCTCTTACGCGCCCCAACTGAGGAGTGAGGCGGGGGTGGGGGGAGCGGGCGGGGGGAGGTGGGGGCGTCGGGACACAGTTGAGGGAGAGACGGAAGGTTTCCCGCCCCCGCCCGGCCAGCTTCCCGTCTGGAGCGGAGGAGCCAGCAGACCGCGCCCATCCGGAATCCCACACCCCGACGAGGACTCAAGTCACGGTCACAGAAACCCGGGTCTGCAGGGAATTCACTGCTGTTCCTGTCAGCACAGAGCTGCCCGAGGAAGCCTGGGTGCGGGCCAGGTGTTGTCCAGGGAATTTCAAACAGACTTAGAGTTAACGGAGAGGCCCAAGGAGAGTTTTTAAGATCCTGTATCCCAAATCTTCAAGCAGTTCTCTCTGTTCCTGCCTTCAGTAAACACCTGTCTGAGAGCCCTTGGGTGCCAGTGATAAATAAAATGTCCCCTGCCCTCCAGGGGCTGGAAGGAGAGAAAAACAAATAAGTAGTAAATACAGTGTGACAGGGGTGATCAGACATGGATAATTAGGAAAGGAAGTATTTACTGAGCACATACACAATACCATTAATTGTTCTAAGCAGTTTACCTGTATTATTTTACTCCAATCCTCATCTGCTCAACAGGTATTGTTCCCATTTTATGAACAAGGAAACTGAGTCTCCGGTAAATCACTTAATTACTCAGCTAAGAAGTAATGACACTAGGATTTTTAAACTGCCAGAGGTACTCCAAAAACCTGCTTCCTGCTGGCCACCAGTTACCAACAGGTAAACTCTGATGGAAAGGGTTCACATAAAGGTAAGTGTGCTTGGTTAGTGAGTGTTTCAAAGGCAACCCTGTCAAGGAGAGGGTGTATGTAATCACCTTTGATTGGTTGTTAATGTTTCTGCTAGTGAACCTTCAAAAATCTGAAATAATTTCTGTTCACTCACTTTTGTAAATAACTAAGTTAATATTCCATTCAGAAATTCCCTGAGGATCCCAACAGGATTGGGCTTATTAAAAAGTCAGTTAGCAGCTAACAGTAATACTCAAGTCAACTCTAAAGTGTGGGGGCCAGGGACTCACCCATAAGGCCACCGTCAAAACAAGGCGATGTGTTCGCTACCAATCTTGCTCAGTCCATGCAAGAGCACTTAATGTGGGCCCTGTGGAAGTCAGCACCACAAGTCGTCTTAGAGTGTTTATTTACAAACACTCCCTACAATGCTCTTTTGCCTTCCTAAAATTCCTCTAATTACCTGAGACAATATTTTCAGGTAGAAGAAATGAACTAATCTCTGCAGAAGGCATCACTGCCTTGCATTACAAAGGCATGTCCAGTCTCTGTGTTCCTGCTTAGGAGAACTTCTTCATAGAGAAAACAGTCCTTACTTGGTGGCCAAGGCCTCAGCCTCCTTTCCAAATGACTCTTTTCTCTCCCTCCCCTCTGTGTCTGTCACGCCATCACACCTACCAATGTCCTTAGAACATTCCAAGTATACACCCAACTCCACGTGTTTGCTCTTATTCCACCCTCAGCCTCTCGTATCTTTCCTTCTCCCTAGGTCTTTTTCAATCACTTTTTTCTTTTTCTCCCCAGCTGTGGTTCTCAAACCCAGGTCCAAGGCTTTCACAGCCTGCACCTTAGCTGCTTCAGCCATAAATGGAGACTCAGTCTTCATTTTTTAGGATCCAAATGAAGTCCAGATTTGTTCTTTCAGAATCCTCAAGTTTTCCTGCCTCTGAACCCCTCCATTTCTTATTATCAACACTACTTATTGCTTTTTACTGCTCTATCATTTACAGGATTGTTCTCCTAGATCTGATGATCTGGAAGCAAGGATGATATTTGATTTCTCTTCTTCTGCCTTCTGCTCACAGCTGACACTTGGCTTGTGTGTGTGGATTATAATGATGCTAGTTACGTGTGATATAAAACACTAGAATTTCTAACCGAAAGAGAAGACCATGGACTCAGAAGTCAGACTGAGTCAGATTTAAATCCTAGAGTATCCAAATACTTGGGATTTGAACTAGGGAAAGCCTCTAAACGTCTCTGAGTCTTAGTTTTCTCATCTGTAAAATGGGATGGTAGAGTTATCAGAAGGATCTAATAAGGTCATGCTTAGCACAATGTAAAAAGTGCCGTGTAGGTGCGCCCTGGTGCAATAGCAGTTGGGCACACTCCACATAGATCTCAAGAACCTGGGTTCACGTCCCAGGTTAGGGGATGTGGAGGTGCAGTCAAGATGAACAACTAAAATAAAAACAAATGAGAATGCTTCTTCCTCCTCTCTCTTCCTGCCTGCTTGCCTACTTGCCTTCATTCTTGCCTGCACCTTTCCTTTACCAAAAAAAAGTGCTTCATTCATCATAAGCACTAAAGTTGATGTTATTAACTTTTTACTATCACTAATAATGAAAAATAATGAGAGACTAGCATTTGCAAATAGATTTCAAAGAGCTTTTGCTTAATAAAAGTCATTATCCACCAATTCGGTGAAATTATTCATCAAAGAATTTCATATGACAAACTAGTGACACACTCATGAATGACTTAGAGAGAAAACAAACAAATAAACCAAATCAAACAAAAAATAGACTTAGTCTATAGGACCAAATTAATAGTCAACAGAAGGAAAGGGAATCAGGTTGGGTAAAATGAGTCAATTATATGGTGAAGGATAGAAGTGAACTGCTGGTAATCGATTTAATGTGTTATAAACAGATGTTGATTTACGATGATGTACACCTTAAGCCCTTATAATGCAATTTTCCTTCAAAAAAATGTTTTTAATTATAATCTAGTGGTAACTGAGTGGTTCCAAAGACTGCACTGGAGTGGGATTGCATAGCTCTGGAATTTCACTGCTGCACCAAATGTCTACCACTCCTGCTCAGAGGTACAGGGGGATACACTTGAACAATTAGTACATGGATTTCTGAATGACTCTCCAAGCTAAGTCGGTCTCCTGGAATGTTGGAACTGGGAGTAACTCTGGGGACGACCTCCTGCCCTATAAACAAGGAAGCTGCAGTGTCAGTCACTGCCAGGTAAGCGACAGAGCAGACTTTTGGACCAAGCTTCCCATTCACAGCTCAGCAGCACCACATCTCACTAGGCTGACCGTAAGTCCCATTTTCAGTGGGGCAGTACTGTTTGTTTTATTATGGTCCAACCATCAGTTTAATCCCATTTTTAATAAACCAGGGTCGTCTGTGATGCAGGGCAGCAGGGCCACTTGCGTGTTGAGTTGACCTGAACCCTGTCTGTTGAGAGGCCCCAAAGCCCTGTCCTGTTTTGTCCCATTTTGAAAATGGTCAGCCTGCATCTCACTGACTTGCAGCTCGGGGAGATTTGTGCCCTGTGCACCCTGGGGTTTGATCTCAGAGTCTGTGTTCATTCCCTTGGATGCCACTCTGAAGTTACAGGCACAGAACTGCAGGAAAACGAGTGTGATATGTTCAGTAGCTTTTAAATGTAAGCCATTTCTGTTGCTAACACCTCTGTCCTCTTCCAGTGACTACACTCTAAATATTCCGCTTTTTGATCATGAGAATCGTTAGTGCACAAAGAAGCCTTACAATGGTGACAGGGTGTCCCTTCTCCCATCTGAATCCAGTCTCTGTGATGGAACCTGAGTAACCTCACTGCTTTAAAAGGCAGCTCTGGGGAATATGAAAGAATTCCCAAGCCTCCTGGGATTCCTATGTAGAGACAGTTTGTGCAGAGATGCAAATACGATGAACAAAAACCTCCCTAGAAGCATGCCCTGCTCCTGACACATGAACCCAAATGTGTGCTCTCTCACCACTAACATCCCACCCAGGAGGAAAGCAAAGAAAGGAAATGAATGTTTGTTGAGTGCATGACCGATTACCGAGGTGTAATTCTGAAATCACCCCCAGCACCATTCGTCACTTCTGAGCAATTCAAATTTCACAAACAGAATCATCAACCACCAAGTTTACAGAGCAAAGCTGGCACCTGTCTCCATGTTCCAAGGCTTTCTCAGATGACAGATTACAGGAGTTCCTGGCATGTAGAACTCGCAGTAAAGTTTGCCCGGTGGTGCATCTTACCTGAATCAAATGCAGCAGTCTAAATGGCCCCATAAAGATGCTTGGCTGGAAGGGTCGTCCTGCGGAGAAGCACGCCTTGATTGATGAAAGAGCCCCATAAATCCGAGGCCCACCCTACACCCAGCTGCAGCTCCCTCCCAGCCCTCATCTTCTGTGAATTTAGTCATAACTCTTTCCTGCGTGTCAAGCGGGTCTGCTTCTGGCTCAGTGTGATTTTAACACTCTGACCTCATGCCCACACATGTGACCTCAAGTCTTCCCCTCATGATTCACAGCCCGCACACCTGGCAGAATAATGCTGAGCTCTGGTGCATAATCCCACCGGCTGACACTGCCAGTCCAGGCCCCTCACTGCGCCTCCTCTAGAGCCGGTGACATGTGCTGCTCCTCACTGCTAAGTCTCTGGGCCTGAAGCATTTGATCTACAGATGCCTAGATTCTAGATGGGTCCATTGGTTGAGCACTGTGTACCAGGAACTTCACTCAGCATTTGGCATTATCTTATTTCATTCTCCTGATCAGCAAGTGATGTATATTTTACTACATCCATTTGATAGATGAGGAAATGGAGGCTCAAAGCTCAACAAACTGGTCTGAGGTCATAACAAGTGGCAGCGCAAGGGTTCGTGTCCAGGTGTGTCGGGCTCCAGACCCCCAGCTTGCAGTCGCTGTGCTCCAAGGCCTTTCATTGCGAAGGAACGACCCTGCACACCCCTAACCAGGCAGAGGTGGAGAGACTGGTCTTAGCCTAGACTCATTCAGTCATCTCGTCGTGCATCCAGCAGAGGTCGATACCTACTGCACACTCCCAGTGCTGCAGCAGAAATAGACCACAGAGGAGTCTTCCTCCCCCAAGCATGAGGACTCTGAAAACCATCGAGGACTTGTTTTGGAGACTGCTTCATCTATAGTGCATGAGTATTCACTTTTACCTCCAGGGGTCATCTTTACTGGGAGATTTAGGTTGACTCTTGAGACCTGGATCACACCTTGATTCCATGCTAGATATTTATCTCAGGGGAATTTCAAATGGTGGAGTAGTCCAAAACCTCTCCTTTCCACCTGTCTGGATTGTTTTCTGGCTACACCCATGAATGACTCAATAGCAACAAGATTTCTGGAGCCAGGAAAATTCAAGGGAAAGGAGTTGGTGTTTCTTCAGTTACTGGCTTAACCTGATACAGAAGCCCTGGAAGACCCTGGACAAGTTCTACTTGTTACTGGGCCCAAACACCACCCAACACTCCCCCATACAGTTTAATGTTACTCTTTTCCTTCTCATGGGACATCAACAGATTAGATAATGGTGACTCACCCTTATGCTTAGGTCACACCAAGTCTGTGTGTACTCTTCTAGAGGACCGTGTTAGGCATTAGTCCCAAAATTATTCAAACATACTTTTCCCTAGATTTCTAGAGCAGGTTTTTTTCCCAGTATGTGTCACCTTGACATGTGGAGCTCAAAGCTGATGGAGCAGCCTACCCCGATAGCAATTAGGTCAGCCACCTTCAAAGGAGTGCAGTTCATGTACATGACAGGGACCTGGTTCATGTCCCAGGTCCAGGGGTAACAACCAATGTGAACAATTAAGTGAAAATAAAATAAATGCTTCCTCCTTCTCTCTCTCTTCCTGCCTGCTTGCCTGATTGTCTTCATTCCCACCTGACCCTTTCCTTTAAAAACAAAAAAAAGTTGATGGAGCTCCATCAGCTGTTGCCCTGATCACAGATGCTTAGCTGTGGAGTCATGTCTGGAAACAACCTTTTATCAGAGAAACCTATCTTAAGGCAGGAGAAGAGTTTGGAGGCAAGGCTGTGTCAGATAAAGTCATCCGCCTCATGTGAGGGCCTCCTCCTTTCCCCATGATGCCCCACGCCCCATTTCCCGAACCTCAGCACAAGATATCAGTCGTGGTCTGCCCCATTTATCTTAGAATTGCAGCCATGAAAATTCTCCAGACATATGTCATTAAATGTGGTCTTTTCTCCTGCTGATCCTGCCTTGTGTTAATTGTTTTGTTCATCCAGCCTGCGAAGAACCACAAAGGGATGGGGCATTTTCCTCACACCAGACACAGTGTTTCTTGCAACAAATATAGCACAAAGTGGGTGTGAGATTTCTGTAATGACTTCTTGTGTGCCAGAGTCAAATTCACTTGCACTTTATTCAAGTGTATTGGGGATTGTACTTTTATTCTCATTAGGGATCAAGAAAGCCTGCCCACTGGCACTGCCCACCTCAAATAGAAGAACACTTCTTCTCTAAGGAGAGAGAAGGGATGTCACCATGCTCCCAGGACTTGGCCAAGAGCTGCAGGTAAATGACTTTTGTCTTCACCCACTAAGACCAAACGAGCTATTCCACCCAGGGGGGCCTTGATGATTCAAGCTTCTGAAATAACCCCACTTTGTTAAAGAGCTGCAAAACAATGAAGGTCATATCTGAATGTTGCCCAGCAATGCTTTCTATAAAGAATGGAAGCACACAAAATTTCCTTTGACTCCTCTCTAGCTCTTGACGTCCTAAAATAGCCTTCTCACTCCTTAATAAAAAGAATGTAGGTCAGCCTAACTCACAGAGGGTACATCCCTGATATTGACAAGACCCTAAACAGTTGTGCTCCCCAATGGCTTAGTGAGTAAGTCTGCCAGGCAAAGTCCACATACATCCCAAGGACCTGAATTTGAGACCCAGGGCCGTGGGTAACAACCAAGGTGAGCAACTAAATAAAAATTAAAATGCTTCTTCCTCTCTCTTCCTGCCTGCTTGACTGCCTGTCTTCATTCCTGCCTTCACCTTTCCCATAAATAGATAGATAGATAGACAGACTGACAGATAGAGATAGACAGACAGACAGAGATAGCAGACAGACAGACAGAGAGATAAATTCTTTTTTTTAAATACACGGGTCCCTTAGAAGCATCAATGCCTATTGATCAAAAGAGCATTGTGTTCACTGATGGGGAAATGCCATTATGAATATCGTAGAGTGATAGATTTTTCAGTTTTACTAGTTTTATTCCTTTTATGTACTAATGTACATAAGGTGCTAATGTACTAATGGTTTTACTTCACTGATTTAAGACAAGTTGTTGCAGATGACCTCTGTCTCTAGACGGCATATATAATCTGTCATCCTCGGCCTACTTGATGCTACCCAAATGCATTTCCCAGATCAAGCCTGCGTCTTCTGGAGGTTTCTTCTGACTGGCATCCTAAGCACTGTGCCCAGCTTTATAGGGTGCTCCCTCTGAACTGGTCATACTGCATTCAGGGTCAGACATGACTCCAAAACAGAGTAGTGTAGTCATGGGAGGGGAAATGCCCTTTGGCCATGAGATAAGGAAGCAGAGGGAAAACTGGAACTGCCAAATGGCTTTTCAAGGACAGTTTAACTGTCAACCCAGATGACCTTCCCAGGAAACTATTAAGTGTACACAGCTGTAACTTATGTACTTCTGCAAAACAGCAGTATACTACTGCTATTTCTTTTACTTCTCTACCAGTTATAAAAAAAAAATGTATATGGTGGTCCAACTTTTCTGGGGAGCAAGTCCACTTTAAAATTTATCCTAAGGAATGAAAGAAAGCTGAACACAAAGTTTGCTATATTATATTAATATAACAGGAAGAAAATGTAGGCACACATGTAAGTAAATTCTTTGGTGGAATAGCAAGCAATCATCAAAAACCATGTGTAATAATACCTAAATGTAGCAAAATATTCACAATATTGTTAATTAAAATGCTTTACATAGCATGGTCTCAGTTTTGCATGTGAAACAAGTCTATGGGATAAATACAAGGAAAAAAAGAGCAAAATTTTTATTCCTGAGTCTTTATTTTTGGAATTTACTGCCAGAATGTAGATTTCTATTGTCATTCTAAATTTTAAAAAGTTACTTTAAAAAGATAAGATAAATAACTAAAGTAAGAACTTGGGAAGAGGGAATCTCTATAATTAAATATTAATACAGCATTAAGCTTTCTAACAGCTAAGAAAAAAAAATAGAAAGGGCCAATGTTTCATAGTAATTATTGGATGAATATTTATCTTCTATAGAATGCAGACTAAATGTCTATAACATAAAAATATTTTTATACTTTGAACTATTAGAAAGAGTAAAAAGAAGAGGGATGATTTGAATTTCTTCTGGCAATTGCACCCTGATGTTCTTCTCTGAAAACTCCCATCCTCACTCTCAAGAAGTTCAGGTACAGGGGGGTAGGTATCAACTCAAGACTAAACAGTTAACAGCATCACCATCCCCAGTCAAAGTGATTGCTTAAGGGCTAGTCTTTGACCTAAGCACAGACAATGTGATGCGATATAACTTTTGTTTTATTGACACATATTCTTCTCTACTAGACTTAAATCTGGGGAACAAAGGACTGACACTGCCAGAAACCTTCTTCTCACCACCTAGAGTCTCAGGATGAAAGTAATACAGGAAGAATGGTGCCAAGAAACAGTGAAATTTGGAGCTAAGATTGAGCAACTGGATCAACCTATACCTGAAGCCCTGTCTATCCTTGGACTTTTTGGTTGCGTAGACTAATACATTTCCTCCTTTTTGGCTTAATCCAGGATTAGTTGAGTATTATGTTACTTACATCGGAAAGAATCCTAAATAATATGCTCTCAGGTTCAATACTCATTTCTAAATCCTGCAGGAATAGGCAAATGTACCTTTTAGAAAGCATAAAAATACTTCAGAGACTGAGGAACTCTCTAGGAGAGTAATTAAAATGGAAGCCATGATAAAGAAAATGTTATTACCCTTATTCAGAAATTTGAGACCAGATGTTTTCTTTTTCTGACTTTAATTATCTTCTTTGGATAATTATACTCCTGAATCATAACCCCTCCCTCAGAGTGCTGTTACGAAGAATAAATGAAAATTAAAATTCTTCAAACCACTCCTGGCACCCAACAAATTTTAGTTTCCTTCCCTGGAATATCATTGTTAAACAACAAAATGCACACAGATAAGATACTTGTAAATTATTAAGACCTCCACAGTTGTCCAAAATAATGTTCTTTAGACCCTTTTTTAATTGAAACATGATCACAGCATAGGATATCTGCAAGAAAATATCCCCAAAGCAATAATGCTGCTGTGTTTACAAATGATGTAGTCAAGTGCATGCTCTGTTAGGAGCACATCACAGTAGGTACTTTTGCAGAACAGCTACCACAACAGAAGAACTGACCTTAAGCAGAGTTTGTCTGATAGGAAGCAGGAAGGCCTAGTGAGGGCACAACGATGGTTTGGTATGCTGACTGAGAAGGCATGGAGCATGACAACAGCTCCAGAGACCCCCAAAGGAGCCGCATCGGCACACCAGGGGTTGAATATTCCAAAACCTGGACATCTTTGAAATGTTACAGATGCTTTTAAAAGGATGATGAAATATAGTGAGCAAACTTTTAAGCCATGAACCTAAATGATAATCCCAGCAACTACCACTTTACTGGCTATGTGATCTTGAGCTATTTCCTAAACTCTCTTAAGTCTCGATTTTCTTATCTGTGACATATTATTTGGATAATAGTATTTGCCTGGCAGTAGCTCCTTTCAGCCATTAGGGAAACTCACCCAATTCACCCATAGTCCTAGTCTCCTACCAGGCATATGATAGGTCTACACTCCCCTATCTCCTAGAATTTTAGGTGTGTTATCATGGTTTGCTTTGGGAAACAAAATGTAAGTAAAATGACTTGTATCTGTTGAGATGGAAGCCTTAAGAACCAGAGCATGATTTGCTAGGTCCCCTATCAGATGCGGTGATTCTAGAAGCAAGGATTATTGCTTGACTTCAGTCAGCCCAAGATGCTGGGTGACTATAATGAACAGAACTCCTTTGCTGATCTACAATGGATATGAATCATGAGGAAGAAACAGTTTGATTTATTCTTTACTTCAGCATAACCAAGTCCATCCTGTTTGATACACCAGGTTAGACATTTTCACATACAATGAATCATTGAGAGCTATACGGTATGCAATTAAATGGAACTATATATACATATATATTACAATCAATATTAAGGCATTTCTAGATATTTGAAAGCATAATTAAGAGGGTTCACAGCACGAATGGATGTGATTAGAAGGGATTAAGAATATTTAGTGCCAGTAAATATGCAGGATGACAAATATTCTCATAACTATTAAAAAAAAAAAAGGCAAATTATATAAGCTTTTTGAAGGATAATTCTGTCTTTCAAAATCTGACCTACTTTACAATTTCTTTTTAGAAAGCCATGAGATACTTCTACAGAGATGTATAAGAATGTTCACTGAAGTACTAGTTGTAAAACACTGGAAATGACCTAAATGTCTAAAAATAAGAAGCTGGTGACAATATAATATTACCATGTACATGGTAAGTATGTACATGACACACTGCAGCTATGAAGAAGCATGAGGTCACCCATATTTTAATACAAATATATCAATGATGCATTATTTGTAAATGGCAAAGTAAAAATAGTACATATTGTGTGATTCTGTTTTCATAAGTGTTTATTTGCAATGTTGAAAGAAGAGCTACCTAAATGAGACTAATGGCGGTCGTTCTGGAATAACCAATTGATTTCACTTTGTTCTTTTCTCCTTTGCGCCTAATTCTTTCTTTTACTATAAACATATCAACACTTTTAAAAATAGTTATTCTCTTCCCAAAATGGAAAGGGGTGAGTGGGAGTGAGAAATAGAAGGAGGAAGAGTCTGAGAGCCAGAAAGAGGACCTGAGAGACTAATCAACCATCTGCATCTGTGAGCAAGAAGATGTAAACCATGGTTGCAGAGACTGGAAAACAACCAAGTTCTGTCAAGAAGAGTTATGCTCATAATGATTATAATTGGACACGGCCTGACGGAGCAGTAGTTAGGTCAATCACCTCCAAAGGGGCTCAGCCCACTTACCCCTGGGTTTGAGTCGCCTGTTGGGAGTTGGGGGAGAACAATCAATATAAACAACTAAATAAAAGTAAATAAAATACTTCTCCCTCCTCTCTCTCTCTGCCTGCTTGCCTACTTGCCTTCATTCCTGCCTGCACCTTTCCTTAAAAAAAAGAAATATTATACCCAAACAATTTCAAAAGCTAACCAGCTATGTTAAGCCTTGAGAAAATACATTTTTCAAATGTTGTTCAGCATAGAGTACAGGGAGGAAAAAGGAGCTGGAGAGTACAAATGTATCACCATGTCTAGCACTACGCTGTCCAATAGGACGACCACGAAATACATGCAGCTATTGAGCATCCAGAGTGAGGCTAATCCAAATGAAATGAGACATCAGTGTAGCAGGAACACTGGGCTTCAAAAACTTAGCAGAAAGAAAAAGAATGTAAACTAGCTCTGTCATTTTAATAAAGATCATGTGTTAAAGTGATATATTTCAGATAAATGTCATTTTTAATTAGCTTTTTACTTTTTCAACATGGCTACTAGAAAACTTGAAATTCCATTTGTGGCTCACATCTTATTTCCATTTGACAGTGTTGGCCTAAATTATTGTCCAGAGGAAAGAAAGATGGTAGGTTCTTCTTTAATTTACCTAAACTAATTTTTTTGGAATCCATCTAATACACTGATTTCTAACACTTGTTAAAGTTTGACTTTTTTAATATTTGCCCACTTTTGATTACTTTCAGTATATTGAAGACAATCTGTCTGAGGCTACTACTATCTTGATTTTAAATTAAAAACTAATCAGAAAATGAGACAATTTGGGGAGTTAGATATATTCAGAAAAAAGGAAGCTTACTCCCAGTGACTAGGGGACACAGTATTTCACACTTTTCTGTCACCTCTCTTATTTTCAATGTGAGAAGAGGCAGGTGGCTCAGTACAGAAAACTCAGAAGTGTAAATCAAGCTCCTCCTCTGGGTATGACTTAAGTAGGTATTCAGATCTTTACTGATTTCATACCAACAGAAGCTCCAAATGGATTAGAAAGATACTCTTTAAACCACAAAAAAAAAAAAAAAATTACTACAAGAATATCAACAGTACAATATAGTTAACTACTGAGACAGGAGGTCTTTTCAAGGACGGGGAAAGGATGGACAGATTAGACTACATACAAATAAAAATTTTCTAGACACAGAAGACATAGGAGACTGTAGACACAGCAGGAGCAATCACCTCACAAGGGTAGGTGAAGGCATCAGGATTCAGAGCTGCATCTCAGATTTGGGACTCCCTGTCTCGGTGGAAAAAAAGCAGCAGAGGGATGGACCACTGGAAGAACTGAGCGTTCCAGGAGTCACTGAGGGCAGTAGGGAGCCTGCCAAGCAGGACTGGGACAGAGGTGGGGGTGGGTGGGGTCTTGGCACAAGGTAGAAGGAGGACCAGCACCGCGGTGGTCTGAGCGGGAGCCCTTCCTCGCCCCACCTGGAAGGAAAATTACACTGGATAACACCATAACTAGAAAACAGGGGAATCCCCCATCCCCATCCCTCCCACCATATTGCTCTAGAGCTGCACCACCCAGCCACCAGAAAATCCACCCCCAGGCTTTAAGAAAGAAGAGAGTCCCAGAAGAAAGGAACCTTCAAGGATACTCACAGCACCACCCTGTGGATGGAGGCAGAACTGCAGCCCAATTGCTGATAGTGGAGCAGCCACAAGGTGGTCGCTACTGTTCAGAACTGGGACACTGGGGGAAATCTCAGCAGCCCCCCACACAAACTCCAACCCTGTAGGCTAAACTCTCCGACACCAATGTCAACAAATCCAACTAGTGGTGACACCACACAACTCAAAAAGTTCCAGCGTTCAAACCAAGATCCAGGCTTGTCTGGTGCAAGTTGATACCCTACACAATGCCGTCACTGCAGGAAAATCCAACCCACAGAAACATAAAAGGAATGCCCAGCAGAGCAAAGACACAGCGAAACACACACATAATGACAGATCCAATTAAAACCCCAGGGGAAAATATGAATACAAAAGACACATGCAAACTCCCTGAGGATGAATTTAGGGCAGCAGTGATAAACATACTCATGAAAATCAAGAAAATAATTGAGGAAGAGAATGAGAACAAAAAAAAAAAGAGAAAAAAATGAAGCCAAATATCCAAGAAATGAAGAACATGATAACTGAATTAAAGAACTCAATAGAGGGGCTCAAGAGGAGGATGGATGAAGCCTCCAATGGAATCAGTGAGCCAGAGGATAAGGCAGGGAAATGCACTATGCACAAAAAAGAATGAAAAGAAATGAAGAAAGGATTCACTATAGGATAACATCAAAAGGAACAAGATTCACATCATAGTGGTCCCAGAAGGAGAAGAGAGAGAAAAGGGGTCAGAAACTGTATTTGAAGAAATAATAGCTAAGAACTTCCTTAACCTGAGGAAAGAAGCGGGCTTCCAGACCCAGGAAGCTCAAAGAGTTCCTAATAAAAGAAAACCGAAGAGACCTACACATAGACACACTGTCATCAAAATGTCAGAAATACAAGATAAAGGAAGAATCTTAAAAGCAGCTAGAAGCAAAAAAAATGAGTCACATACAAAGGAGTCCCCATGCAATTGTCAGCTGAATTCTCAAATGAAATTCTACAGGCCAAAAGGGAATGGCAAGATATATTCAAAGATCTGAAAGAAAAGGATTTTCAACCTAGGATACTATACCCTGTGAGATTATCATTCGGAACTGAAAGAGTGATAAAAAGCTTTTCTGATACAGAAAAGTTAAAGGAATTCATCACCACAAAACCAGCTCTGCCTAAAATACTAAAGGATACTCTATAAAGTGTAAAGAAATCCCACTTAAAGAGAATAAGACAGGAAATATAAAAAGTGGGAAGGAGGAGAGGAGAATAAAAATGTAGGTGGTTAGAATGAGTGTAAGAATAATCTGCTTTCAAATAAAAATAGGAAATAAACATAGAATTCTTATGCTAACCTGAGGGTAACCTCAAAATACATCTCCAAGAAAAAAGCAAAGAAGAAAACAAAAAGGGAAACCAGTCATAACATAACTACCCTCAACCCACTTAAGAAGAGAAAGAGAATAATTACATACATTAGAACTCTTGTGAGGTGTGAAATACTCATAAATTGAAATGCAGTTTCAATATCTTAAAGTGAATATAGTATTGTAAACAAAAGAAACCACAAACCTTTTTTTTAAGTATAGAAATAAGAAATGACAACTTCATGCCCTGGTGGAGTGTTGGTTAGGTCTGTCACCTCCCACTGAGAGCAATTCACATACATCCCAGAGACCCAGGCTGTCAAGGCACAGAAAGGGAACAGAGGAGAATGGGTGGAGCGTGGGGGACAGGGGCTGGGGCATGATGAACAACTAAAAATAAATAATAAATTAAAATGTTAAAAAAAAGAAATGAAAGACAATTATTATAGCAAATGTCACAAACATCAAACTTTTTAAATCTTTAGACCTTAGACAATTTGATTAAAAAATACTTTCATCCCCAAAAGTAAAAGGAATGAATCAATTATTCATCAAAAAAGAATTGTAGCTAGCAAATGAGTTCATGAAAAAATGTCATGTTGACAATAAATGATATATAATTAAATTTATATAATGTCACAATGCAATGTTACCTCACTTTTTAAAAAAAACTTGAATGTTCACTCCTGAAAACAAATGCAAATTAAAACAAAACTAAGTTATCTATTCCACCTACCTGATTATTGAAGATAATATTATGATATTATGATAAAGGTATTTTGTAGTAAAATGGGTATTAATACATATCTAATGGTTCTGAAAATTTGTATAAATCCTTTGAAAAACATTTGCTGTAAAAATACTTTAAAAAAGTAATTCCAATACTTGGGAATCTATGCCAGAGAAAAACAAACACTAACAAAAAATTTCTTATAAGCAAAAGTATTTGTCAGAAAATTATTTAGAAGACAAAATTTAAACAAATTTCAAAAAATAAGGAAAGACAAGAAAACTATGGTATATGTTGATTCAATGGACTATTATGTAGTCAATAAAATATATTTGTTCAGACTATGTACTAACATGGAAAATAGCCTGTGATACAATATTTAGTGAAAAACCAGGATTTCACATTGTATACACAATATAATTTTTAAAATGTAAAAGCTATTCTTTTAAAGAAAGATGGAAGGGAATGCTCCTTATGTTTACCTTTCAGTAGTCAAACCATGAATTAAACGTGTCTCCTATTTTTCTGAACTGGATTTTATTAATGCTTTATGAATGAACATTATGATAGATTCCCCCAAAGATGCCCTAATGCCCAGAACCCGCGAGTATGTTAACCTTACACAATAAAAAGGGGTTTGAAAATGTGATGAAAACTAAGGAATTCAAAATCAGGATTATCCTGAATTATCCAGGTGGGTTCAGTGTAATCATAGAAATTCTTATACAAAAGAGCATCAGGGTCAGAGAGAGAAAGCAGGGATTGTAATCAGAGAGTTTGGAAGATGCTACACTTTTGCCTTTGAAGGTGGAGGGAAAGACTCCAAGTTAAAGAATGCAGTTGACCTCTAGAAATCGGAATAGACAAGGAAACAGATTTTCCTCTAGAAACTCCAAAAGAAGCATAGTCCTAACAACATCTCAGCTTTAAAACTTCTGATGTCCAGAACTGTCAGATAATAAACTTGTTTAGTGCAAAGTCATTAAGTTGTGTTAATTACAAGAGCAGCAAGAAATAAATACAAATATATATGATTTTAATGGTGAAAATGAACTTTATTTGATTAAAACTGGCTTTGTTTGGTTAAAAGAAGCTTTAAAAATCATGGGAGTTAATATTG
Source organism: Solenodon paradoxus (assembly GCA_004363575.1). Lineage (NCBI taxonomy): Eukaryota > Metazoa > Chordata > Mammalia > Eulipotyphla > Solenodontidae > Solenodon > Solenodon paradoxus. The sequence continues at coordinate 255,427 of RJWH01000652.1, forward strand.
ACGGTCAAATATTACTTCTTCATTTAGGTGTCACAAAACATAAAGTGCCTTAGAACTTAATGTTTCTGATGACCGTGACTCTTCATTCTCCCTATCAACATAGATATGCCTCACTAAGAGCAATAAACACTGGACTTGGGGTTAATTTGCTTAATAATGAAATCTAGTACAAAAATTCTGAGAAGCAGAAAGCAAGCAGCAGGAAACAGAAGCTAAAATTTTTAAAAATACACAATTGATAAATCATGAATTAAAATACCTCAAGGTGAGCAAGTCCAGATTCATGCAAATTCAACATTGCACAAAATTTTCCAAAAAGCACATACTACAATATTTTTTTAAATAGAAAAGTATAAGATAGTTAATGACCAATGGAAACACAGAACAAATACAATTATCTCCTCACTTGCTTTCAGCCTGTTCTCCCTTCAGTCCAGTCTCTTGCCCCATCCCAGACTCCTGGTTTGATTTCACGTTGATAATCCTGTGCCTGCTCCTGAGTGTTTCAGGTCACCTTGAGTGTCCAGCACCTGGCCTTCATTTCCTCCTGCAACAGCCGCCAGCACACACTCTAGTTTAAATTTGCTCCTCTCACTTTCTCCCTGGGCACTATTTCTGCCCTAACGGCTCACCTCTTAAGGCTCAACTTCCAGATGGGCTCTCAGTGATAGGGAAGAGATGGATAGCTCTAGACCAGTGGGGAAAAGTATCTTTGAAAAAGGGGTAATAAAGAAAGATGGAAAGAAAGAAAGGAGAAGGAGGAGAAAAAGGGAAAAAGAGGGTACAGAACTGTACAGCATAAGTCCTCAGGAAAGATACTCCAGAAGCTGTGAAAACACTGGAGCACACATGAAATATTTTGACAAATACTAATTTTAAGGTAAATGTTCATTAACAGACTTGGCTTAACGGCGACCTGGCTTTAGTGAGCTGGTCTATTCTGCAAGCATGCCTTAGCAGAGGAGTATACCACATGGCAGGTTGGGTACAGCCTGAACGTGGGGGAAAGTGCCTTTGTCCATCCTAGCCTGGAGACAGCCTAATCAGATCCCCTAATTATCTGGTTCTGTCTGCACTCATCAAGCTGCCTTCTCATTATAATTTGGCTTCCCATGTAGATTTTCCTACTGGGAGGAAACAGACTGACTTATGAGCCGCAGTATTCTGGTCCCATGCGTGGAAATTAATAAATCAGTATTTTCCTGGGAATTTCGTTTGTCCATTCTCCAGTATCTCAAAAATTCTGCACTAAAAAAAAAAAAAAAGAAAGAAAAAAAGTTCTGTTAGTGTCTTAGTTAAGGTCTGTTGGTTTGCAAATCAATGAAACCTACTTCAGCATTGTCACATGCAGGAGAATATTAAAAGGTGGTAGTGATATGTCACAGAACTCAAAGGTAGAAAGGGCAGTGAGGACTAATCGACTAACCATCAGTGCTGCAGCGTCTGCACCCCCTTTTGGTGCATCCCACATTCTGCTCCCCTTCTTTCTCAACACTCTCAGCGGCACTTATTTCTGTTTCTCTCTTCACACCTGCTTCAATTTCTCTCACTATAGATCAGCTTGTTCTGCCCCTCAGACATACAGCAGAAGAAGTTCCACCTCTCACTTGCCCAGTCCCAGCAACCAAGAGAGACAAGCATCCGTGAGTCTTAATTCTAAATTCCCATGAGTAGAATCTAATTGACCCAATTTGGATCAGGTATCCACCCTAACCAAACTCTCTGTGGCTGGGGATTGGGGTGAGGGGCAGTGGGTGGTGCAGAATGAGGAGCTAGGAGTAAGACGACAGGGGCAGGCCCAGCTCCTAAAATTGAGAACCATTCCCAGAAGAAGGAAAATGATGGATGAGGCAAGCATCCCACAAATTGCCACAGGTCCAAAAACTCAGAGAGAGTTGTTTCCAAATTCAGAATTCTTTATATTCTAGAATATAATCATGTACCTCACATAACCTCACACCCCTATAGGAGTCTAAAGCAGCTTCCCTAAATGGAATACATTAATATTTTTGCAATGAATGTTCATTTAAACTAGGAAATAAAAAGTATATATTTCAGGTGAGCAAAACTAGGTTTTGCCCCCAAAGGAGGTATGAAAATACTTTGTTTTTGGAGTTTCTGGATTTCTAAATTGTGGATGAGAGATTTAGACTGCACTATTCTGGGCTTATAAAACCAAAGATCAGACCATAATGGTATCAAGGCACCTCCTCCTAGACACCTTAGTCCTTGCTCCTCCAAGTGTGGCCTCTAGTGGCAGGCTCCTCACACCCTGTGTAGGCTCAGCTCCTCCAGCAATCGGCCTCTTCGTCTGGCAATTTGCTCACATCCGGTGACCTCCTTGAACTCAGCAAGGTCTCTGTCTCCTCAGGAGGCATTCTGAATTCTCTCAGCAACCTGTGTACCATCAACTTGAAAAAGAAATACCCAGTGTCTTAATCTGTTTGGGTTGCTCTAGCAAAACCTCATAGTCTAGATGAGTTACAAAACATCAGAAGCTTGTTTCTGACAGTTCTGGAGGCTGGATGTCCAAGATCAAGGCACCAGCAGGTTCAGTGTCTGATGAGGGCCCACTTCCTGGTTTAGGGGTAGCTGCCTTACTTATGTGCCAAAAGGGATTTGGGAGGCCACTGGGGTCTTTACAGAAAGGCATTCATCCCCTTCCTCAGGACTCCACCCTCATGACCTAAGAACTTCCCAAAGGCCCCTAGTACCGTCACCTTGATGGTTAAGATTTCAGCACATGAATTTGGGGGGAACACAAGCATTCAGTTCCTCATACCCAGGTGTTTTGCATGCATGTTGAATTTTGAGAAGCACTGCTTTGAGTGGCTGTCAGCCTCCTTAACTCACTGATCTCTGCATCTATACATCTGAACTATGGCTTACATTCGTACAATCATCTCTCCCTATGTGTTCTTTGAAAACAGCCCTGTAGAAAAATGTGTGTCCATTTTCACAAAGAGCAAGTCATGATTTTTACAGTAACAAAGGAAAACAGGCTTAACTCCAAACCTGTGCTATAGCACTAACCTCTCAGTTCAACAGATGCACACTCTCGCTGCCACCCACATCATTTAACAAAGTCTTTCTGCAGTGATATTTACGCTTGTACACCTGCATAGGGGCTTCTTTTTATAAAGCTATATCTACGAGAGAATATTTGTATAATTCTTCATGGAAATGAATCAAATATGATATAAAGCAGCTGGAGCTATAATTTAGAAATTATTCAATCAAGAGTGCACACAAGCAAAACACAGAGGAATAGCCAGAACGTAGGTTCCCTCTGTTGCTTCATAGGAAACAGAATTTTTTAGAAGTGCATGCAATACAGGGCCCATACCTAGAATGTTTTTAAGCAACCTTTTCACTTAGCACCTTTACCTTACACTCTGCTGTTTTGAAATCTGTGATGGTAATAAGAAAGCAGAGTTTCTCAAACAGTAACAGATTTACTTATTCAATTTATTTTTAAGTTCTTGGAAAGTAGAAGAAACTTCCAAAGAAAATTAAAAAGTTATGAGCACAGATGCCTCTCAGACTTTAACTACCACCTGTCTGCCAGGAGTATCAAGAAGGAAATAATTAAAAGAACAAAATAGTAATGCTGGCAGCTTTTAGGAAACCTCAAACATGGTGGAGAAACTCTGAATCTACTAGAAGCAAGTGACTTGTCATAAAACCACTGTCAATGAGTGGCACTGCCCGGCCACAGCAATCAGAAGCCGTCCACTGGGAGACTTCTCTACCCAGAGTCTCCCACTGAAGACCATATATTGTCCCCAGCAGTCTGCCACAGCTGTCCTCACACCAGAGCTCCATTTGGTTCCTCACTGCCATGCCTCACATTTATAACAGTCTTGTCACCCTGACTATCAGTTCATTCTTCCTTCCACCTGTCTTCTGAACAAAACTTCCACCCCACTCCCAACCATTTCGCTTGGGCTTTGCGGGGAGCTGTAGCAAATAAAGCTCTCCCTCTTCAATCTCTAAAGCATGGTCCTCTATTTTCTCCTTATGCTGAAAACTGTATCCTCCCTGTCATGGGTAGAATTTGTCCTCTCACAAAGGTATGTTGAAGTTCTAGTCCTCAGTATCTCAGAAGGTGACCTGGTCGGAAGCAGGGTCTTTACAGGTGTAATTAGTGAAGATGACATCATACTGGAATAGAGTGGTCCCTACTCCCATATGACTGCTGTCCTTCTAAGACAGACGTGAAGACTGAGACACAGGGAGAACATCATGTAATGATGAAGAGCTAGAGTGATGCATCTACATGCCAAGGAATGCTGAAGATTGCCAGCAAATCACCAAAAGCTCGGAAGAGGAACAGAAGGATTCCCTTAGTTTCCTGCAGGAGTGTAGCCCTGCCAGAATTCTCATTCAGATGTCTGGCCTCCACAACCAGGAGACAACAAGTTTCTGTTGTGTTAAGTCACCCAGTCGATGGTACTTTCCTATGGCCGTCCCAGGAAACCAATTCACCCCCTGAAACACTACCCTTGTGGCAGCCCTAGATTGAGAAGCTATCTCATTATCCCACACCCCACATTACTCAGGCTTGGGCATGGGCATGAGTCCTCCTCACGGTCAAATTCAGCTTCTAAAACATATCCTTCCACTCGACTCATGACCCATGACCCTGTGCTCTCGTAGGGTTTGCGAGATTTCTTCTCATCGCTCCATCTCACTCTTGTCTGTCACCTGGTCATGTCAAGTGACATCACTCTGGCCAATTCTTCATTCTTCATTTCTCCCACCCCCAGACTCTGCATCACCCTCTTCCTGACCCAAACCGGTTTCCCTGCATTTCCTTTCTTGGTTAATAAACAGCATCACTATCCACCAACTCCTTCTTATTCCTTCCTTTCAAATTCAATGGTATAAAAGCAACTGCCAACTTTCCCTCTTAAAGCGTTCTTGGCTCTTCTCTTCATGCCTGCCACCTCAGCCTTAGTTACCCAGATCTCAGTGCCCTCTTAAGTGAACTTCCTACCTCCATTATCTCCCTTCAGCTTACTCTTCACAAAGCTTCCAAAATAATATCGTTATGTTATGTCCCTGTTTTACAATAAAGTCAATGCATAGTGTTTAAAAGCTCCATGTTTTTTAGTCCCTGTAACAGAGATTCTTAATGTGAATGGACTTCAAGGAGAACCTTACTTCTAAAATTATCTGCTAAATTTTGAGGGTATGTCTTTTTTACTAAGGAGAATGTCATGGTGTCTGTTAGTTTTTCAAAAGAGTCTGTGACCCCATACAGAGTAAGGATTAATCTTCTGCTAGCTATGAACTATTTATAGTTTCCTGCACCTTTTTTGTGCTTATAACATTTTCTCTGCTGAGGTTTCTTCTATAAATGCACTGCATTGAATGTCCACCTTGTGCCAGGTACTAGGAATACCACCGTGAGCAAGTCAAAAGGGCTCCTGCCACCATTTGATGTCTGACTTTTATTCATCCTTCAGGCGATCACATGGCCCTCATTTATCCCAGAAAGTATAAGACGTGTCCTTCAAAAATTGACCCCTTGACAACCAGCACTTATTTCTGCCATTTTATAATAAAAGTATCTATGTAGTTTCCACCCCACTGTAGACAATTTGTGGGCCAAAGTTAATTTTGTTTTCCTAGAGCCTAATACAGCTCCTACGTACAATAAGCAGTCAGCAAACATTTGCTGAACTGAAAAAAACAAACAAAAAGTTCAAGGTTGATTTTGTTTCCTGTGAAATGGAAACAAAAGGTACAACTCCTACTAATTTCAAGAGACTACTGGAAAAGTCGCAAGAAGGTAGAGACTAAATAAGCCATGGGTCTGTGATGTACAGCATGGTGACTAGTTAATAATATTGTGCTGAATATATGAAATTTGCTAAGAGACTAGATCTTAAAAAGTTCTCAGCACAGAGAAGAAATTGTAACTATGTATGGGGATGATATTTACCAGACTTACCTTGGTAATCATCTCACAAAATTTACAAGTATCCACACATTATGCGGCACACCTAAAACTAACGTCATGTTCAACAGTACATCAGTAAAAAAAATATTTTTATTTTAAAAGACAACTGAGAATCAAAATGAATTTACTAGTTAGATAATTCATCTTTCAAGTAATCTCTGAGGTCTGAGTTAACAGAAAAATATTCTAAGAAGGATGGCTGCAAAATTTACCTTACAATTAAAAACATGCAGATGCTCTTCTTTCTCGCACTCCCTTGTTCGCCGTTTCCCCTGTGAGAAGGCGCTTCATCCTGGGGAAGATGAGGAATGCTACGTCTGGAATACAAAGAGAAAGACTCCAAAGTGTGGTCCGAAATAGTCCAATAGTAATAGCTCTGAGAAAAAAATGTGCTTTGTCAAAAATTAAGCTTTCTGAGAGAAAAAAAAGGGAAAGAAATTACTGAGATTCAAAGAGCAAGCCCTTAAGGGAATAAGGCATGTATGTTTTGGTTGTTTTCTTTAAAGAATTGAACAGCCTGCTAAATGTGTTACCCAAATAGAATCAAGGCTTTAAAATTAAATCACAATGTTGGAAGACACACAGGTTTTTTTAATGTGAAATGACACCACAAGGAGATGATCAGATAAATCGGAAGAGGAGACATTGGACACAACAGCTAACCTGCTCACCCAGCTCCTCGGACGCCAATGCAAAATTTTTTTAATGGCAAGACTATTTTAGAACAAGAGAAATTAAAAACCGTAATAACTAAATACAATGCATGGATTCTGACTGAATCCTGGTTTGAGAGTATCGATTTAAAAATTCATCATGGTGACAACAGGGAACATTTGAATATGTAATTTAAATGAGATGATCATAAATTATTGTTGATTTGTTAGCTGTGATATGGTTTTATTATGTAAAAGTATATCCTGGGTCATAGGAGAGGCATACTGAATACTGGCATGTTTAAGAGTGAAGCTTACAATTTACTTCAAAGTATTTCATATATAAAGTTTTTTGACTAAAGTAAATATGACAAAATGCTAACAGTTTAATCAGGATTCAAGTACATGCAAATGACATGGTTTTGGTCTTTCAACTTTTCTGTGTGTTTGAAGATTTGTGTAATAAACAGCTAAAAGATATAGCTTCGAAACAGAATAGAGAAAGCTCTAAACCCCCCAACCCGAACGGTGAATGCTGGCATTGCCGTCGGTGAGAGGGCACGGGCCTGAGAAGGGAAGTCAGTAGCACCAACTGGAGTGGCCACTTGAAGATGAGAGTAAGCACCAAGAGACTGCTCCGCCGGCGCCCAAGTGATCCTGTCAGTGGGCAGTGCCAGGGTGCCACGCTGGAGCTTGTTTGGTCAATACCCAACTTTCAACCAACACTTGCTGCCTGTGTTGACAGGCCTCTCTGACCGCACTCACTGTCCTCAAGTGAGGGTATCCCACCAACGTTGCCTCTCTGTAGCTCTCTACAGTCCAACAGGAACAATGCCCACCCACGTCTCAATATTTTCTTGGTCCAAGAGATCTGTCTTATGAGAAAAATCTTATTTTCAATGACTCAAGACACTCAGAAGCCCCACCCAAGGAAGGATAGGGGTTGAACAGGTGCCACCCTCCAGTGCCTATACTTGGGTAAGAACGAAGGAAACCATTTCCAGATTTTTCCTGGGGTCAGGAGTAGTTAAAACCCACCTGTGTAAAATACAGAGATATTCATGCACATTCCTTAAAGAAAATAACATAGAATGTTTCAAAAACAAGTTGTCACTTCTGAGAAGACACACTGTTAGTACTCAGGACAATGATAAATGTAGCATTAGAAGGAGACACAATAGATAGTACCATCACTCAGAAGTAGAGACTGGTTTGACAAACTTCCACCCAGAAAAGTTTTATTTGGTGCACCCTGGTAACCTGGCAGTTTAGTCCACCAGGTGCAGTCCACACACTTCCCATATTTCTGGGGTGGGGACGGGGAACCAAGATGAACAATTAAATAAAATAAATAAAACGCTTCTTCCTTTCTCTTCCTGCCTGCCTGTCTACCTGCCTTCAAAATTATATTCTATAGGTATCAATGCTCTCTGACCTCCTGTTTTCTCAATGTCTTTTTGTTTTCTTAAAATGTGACTGAATGCAAACCACACAATTTTAATGATGGTTATAGATATCTCAAAGTCCTTGAGTTTCATAAATCAGCCAAAAGAGGTATACACTACCTACATTTTGGCAATTTGTAGCTCTTCTTCAAAGAAACATTTTAAATTAAAGAAGATTAATACATTGGTTACCTCAGAATAAACCACCTAATAAATGTGTTATTAACAAATCAAAATAACCCAAAGGTTGCGAATGCTCACCAGTCAATAGGCATAACTAGGGCAGTGTTAGCATTAATATCGGAATCCCATGGGCCCACTTCCCATCCAGTCAGTCAAGAATTATAGTCTCTCAAGGGAAGGGGGCGGGGTGGGCAAATCGGGTAAAAATGGTCAATTACCTGGTGAAGGACAGAGATGGACTATTGGTGGTAAACAATCTATTTTATGCAGATGTTAATTCACAATGATACTCACCTTAAACACATAAAGTTCTGTCACAGGGTTCCTTCAGTAAAAATGTTCAAAAGAAAAAGAAATGAAAAAGAATTATGGTCTCATAAAGTTCTCCAGCAGGACTTCGCAGGAGTCCAGGAGGCTGACAGATGAACACAAGTCAGCTCAGTTCTCCCCAGACTGCTGGTCTCTCTCCAGGCACAGCGCTGCTCGCATGACCTCTACGGAGCCTGAGAGCTGGGATTCCTGCGGACTTTGCATCATCAAAGTGACTTACAAGCCCACCGCCATCACCGCACCGACTACTGAGCTGGATGGACCCTCTGACCCTAGAATGCAGGCCATCGATGATCACTGTGGCATCACTCCACATCCCGGTGGCTGTCACCAGGAAAAGGAGAGTGAACTTCTTCTGCTGTAACTTCCCTTGGGAGGTTTGTTTGGATCCTAAAACATTCCTGCTTGTCTCCACTTAACATGTGGCCCTCCCTCCCAGTGTGCTCCGGGGTCTCCATGCTGCTCCCCTCAAGCACACGAGCCCCACCTCTGGTGGTCTGCGGGTGAATCGTCAGATATAAATAAACGCTGGAGGGGCGTCTGTTCAGCTCCTGCCCAGCTGAGACTCACATACAGAAACACAACTTGTTTCATTTCTTATTGAAGAATCTTTACAGCTATAAAGTGCATCTATCAACTTTAACAATAACTTTGCAGCTATCGCTGTATGAATAGCATTTTAAAAGTAGATACACCCACCCAGTCTTTCCTCCACTAAATTACAAGAGTTCCTCGGAGAAAATACTAGGTTTTAAAAAATCTGTTGCTTAAAAGTTTCTAGGCGTGTACCCTGGTGGCACAGAGGTTTGCTCAGCTGTCTTTCCCCAACACCATCCAGGTACATCTCAAGGACCTGGGTTTGCATCCCCAGGCGGGAGGAAACAACCAAGATGAACAACTAAATAAAATAAATAGTTTCTTCCTCCTCTCTCTTTCCGACTGCCTATTCATTCCTGCCTATAACGTTTCTTTAAAATAAATAAATAAATGGCTTTTCTGGGAACGTTATCTCTGAAAAAAACCAGACATGGTTGATCCTTCAGGACACTATGCTAAGTGAAATAAGCCAAACATAAAAGGACAAGTACTGTATGAATAGTCAAACTCAGAGAGACAGAAAATAAAATGATGGTTGCCGAGGGTTGGGAGAGGTGGAATGGGGAATTATTGCTTTATGAGTATAGTTTTAATTTTGGAAGAAAAAAGTTCTGGAGATGGATGATGATGGTGGTCATAACAAAATGAATGTGCTTAACTGTACACCTGAAAATGGCTAAAAGAGTAAATTTTAACGTATATGAATCTGAGCAGGGACTCAACTCTCAGTCTCTTCACTCTGTCTAGTGCTCTTTCCACAACCAAGTATGAATTAAAACAGAACCAACTGGAAAAGTCAAAAATAATTCCCAGTGAATCAAAGAATAGAAGAATTCCCACTCTATGTTAAAACTCAAAAGACAAAAGTCTATACCCGGGGTTATAATTTAAGCTTCATGGGCTCCTCCCAAGCCCAGCTCTGAGTATGAAAGTGGGTAAAAACAGAATCAGGGGTGAGAAGCCATCTGACTCATCCATGATGTGGTGCAGAGGGATCTGTAAACAAACACCTGCTTTTATTTCAAGTGCAGTGTCTCATCCCGCCGGCCTTGGCCACCTGCCCACTGCCTTCTTGGGGGCCTCCCTTGCAGACGTGGTCAGAGAATTATTTTAGGAGAATAGAAATGGCCTGAAATCTTTGGCCACTGAGCTACAATTTTAGAGGACAAACACACACAGAGGACAGGGTAAGCCAAGCTGGGGGTCCAGCATCCAGATGTGCCTTCCAGGTCTCGCCTGACACCGCAGAGACTTCTCTGCAGAATGTCAGTCTTGCATCCCAGCCTGTTCCTGGAAGCAGCCAGCAAAGTTGCCTGCAAGAGAAAGCACGTGGTCTCGGAGGTGAACCAGGGACATCTTCGGAGGTGCCAAGGATTTATCTGAGCAGACAAATGTACACTGACAGACAGGTCTGTGTGTGTTAGGAAAGCTTGGTTCACAGCTCAAATGAAACTCATTGCGGAATTCACCCACCAGGGGAAGTGAGTTAATGACTGGGGCGTTTCACTGTCTGCCTGGATGTGTCATAAAATCAGCTTGTAAAGCCTGGCTCTGAGATTATATTTGCTCACCCAAATGTGGTTCTGTGAGTCTGTAAAACATTTCAAACAGGGAAGACTCACAGGGGCGAAAGTTCTCTGGCTTTCTCTGTGCCATCGGCCTGAGCCTAACAGCTGATGCAGGCATGGTCAAATCTGCTGACAAGCAGTCCCAAGCTGCCTCCAGCATCTGCTTCACATCTGGAGCTTGTGACTCATCAGTCACTCTTCCTTAGCCCTCCATTTTCATGCAGGTGTAAGCATGCAGGCTCCAAGTGCTGATTCCTCAGGGCCCAGCCTCACTCATCCTTCCACCCCTGCACCCTTCAGGATTCACCCTTATCCCCAACACTACCTTCTCTTGCCCCCACAGACTTAGTCTGCTCCACCCCCTCCAGGTCTAAGGCAATTGTGACCATCTTGGACCCAGCCTGAGGTATTTTAAGAATTTCCCTCCCTGATACAGGCTCAAGAGCTCCTGGACACTGGAGTCTGTTCTGGCCCTTTAAATTGAGCAGACCCACACTCCACAATGCCCAGCTCTGGTCCATGGGAGTGAGTCAAGCAGCACCTATTCAGGGCCAATCCTGTTTACCCTGAACCTACTGTATTTGCTCTCAACTCCCTGGTTCTCAGATTCCTGGCTCCACATCCCAGCTGCTGTAACTGCCTCTGGTCCCTTCACTTTGGTGACCCTTTGGATTTCCCGTTCAGACCACAACTTCTCATGTTTCTGAATCAATTCATCTCTGCTGTGCTAGCTTCACTTTTGGTCTCAATTGAGGGCTCTGTGATTCAGTTCAGTCCTAAGTAGCCAATCCCTGGGGTGGGGTGAGAAGCTGTTCCTCCACCTCTCCACCTCTGTCATTTACTAGTGATATGCCCTATTTACTAGTGACATGCCCCTAGACAAGTGATCTCGCTTTGCTATGCCTGTTTCTCCATCTCCAAAATTGGGATACTAATAATCCCTCCCTTATACTGCATTGTTAGGATGACATGAGCAAATTCATACAAGAATGGTGCCTTATGTGTAATGAATGTTGATGCTACAAGCTCTCATCTATTGCTTACTCTATGTTAGACTTCATTCCAAATACATCCATCATTCACTTTTCCTAAAAAAAAGCAAAGACATAAGGGTAATTTCAACTGAAATTAGTGTCAACATTTATTGTAAATAGGGACAGAATTATTCCAGAATTCTAACTTATCATTAGTGTTTACTGCACCCATCAACAGAAGTTGAAATGTATTCCCAAAATTCATCACAGTTCCTATCACTCAAAAAAATCAAATTGTTTTTATTTAGTGCCCTCTCTACTGGTCTTAGTAAGGTTTATATATAATAAATACTGGTGGCTGAGCTGGTAAGTCCACCAGGCACAGTCCACATACATTCCAAGGAACAGGGTTCAAGACCCAAGACCGAAAGGAACAACCAAGGTGTACAACTAAATAAAAATAAATGAAGACTTCTTCCTCCTGCCTCTTTGTGCCTGCCTACTCATCTTCATTCATACCTGCACCTTTCCTTTAAAAATAAATATGCACAAACATTTTCAATAGTTCGGCTTATTAAAAAAAAATAAACTAAGCTGTGAAAATTAGAGAATTTCCCCATCTGAACACAAAACTGGAGTGTAAACATGACAAGAGTGAAGCACCTAGAGGATGGAGTATGCCAGCTGTGGCCTCCTACCACCCAAGCCTGCATCTTGGTTAGAGTATAGACACAATTTTCTCTCTGTATCTTCTGATTTTACGCTGAATCATTAACAGCTTCCGTGTTGCTCTAGTCTTTGCAACATTGCAGTCATTTCAATGACTGGCAGAATAGCCTATTTAGGTAATTACCATAATTTAACTAACCTCATTATTGGATGTTGGTGGATTTTTGACTATGATAAATAAATCTGTGGTAAACATTGCAGAACTGGCTTTTTTTCCTTTATAGTATTTCTGAAGCCAATTCTTGGAGATGTGAGTTACTGGGTCAGAGAGGCAAACTGAGGCTATTTAAAGCTATTATTGTGTCTAATATCTCATTGCATCCCTGCTCAGTTAGTGAGGACTCTCTTTGAAGGACAAAATAGGAAGGAGAAGGGAACCAGTATTTGCCGTTGAGTACCAGGCATCAAGCTGCCTTCAAACTGAAAGTTTGCTGTGCTGTGATCAGACCTGCTCAGGTTTGTTGTCATTGAAGTTGTTTTGGCTGTTAATGAAGACATTCCCCAAGCAATGCATTAGATGTTCTGTTCATTCAATTTCCTTTAAGCCTCACAGCCATGCTCTGAGGGAGATATCATTATGTCCATTTTACAAAAGACGATGCAGGAGCTCAGAGAAATTAAGCCCTGGTTGTACAGCTAATGAATGGAAGAATCTGGATCCAAGATCATGCTGTCTGCTCCACCACATTATGCTCCAGCCCTTTCCCCGCCCCAAGCCCGGTATATACAAATGGGACTTTTTCCCTATGGTTTACATGGTAGAAGCGATTCTGGTAGCCAAGGAAGTTCAAGTTTAAGCCCCCAGCCTACAAACTGTTTCACTTTTCTTGCTAGTGAAAAGTATAATATATTGAAGTTAGTTTTGTTTCATTCTCATTCTGTGTAAATAGAAGACCCACCACCTATCAAAGATATTGACCAAGGATTTGGTCATCTGTTTCCAGAACCTTGAAGGATACAGTTAACAGGCCCATCCTTTGGTCAAATGTTCTTTGAGGCTGTGTCTCAAAATGTATATGACTGAACTGAGCACCTGAACTGGGCCTATTCTCATGTGAAAATAGTCCTCCTGCAGAAATTAATTGATTTGGCCCAACATTTGCCAACTTATACATGTTCAATAGCTCAATTAAATTGAGCTAAACTCGGTCTATATTTATTCTAGACTTATTCCCTACCAAAGGGACCTATAATATTTTCCCCACATATTTTGACATACTGTCTCTCCCACACATACTGAACTCATGAAATCCCAGGTGTTACTCCATGATGCATCTGGGTCATGGATATTCTGGATTTCTTGGGACTGTGGAGAACCATTTGTAGCTAGAGAGGGTATGGAAAGATGGAATGGCACTGGGGAGGGTCAAGGAGTCCAGATTTAGTCAAATGAATGGTTTTGGAGTCACGGTGACAGGAGAACATCTTGATGGCTCCATGAGCTGAGTTCTGTCATATGCGGAATTTTGCAGACCGTGTATTCTTGAGGCTTCTTTCAGATATAAGTGACAGAAATCTGATTGACTGCGAAGAGGAGGAATTCAATGGCCCCTGACTGAAAAATCTAAAGACAGTCTTCCAGTGTAACTGGAGCCAAGTGCTTAAATGATGTCATTAGAAATTAGTCCTCAGCAATTTGCTTTGCTTCTCCTCTCCAGAATGATGGCAAGATGTCCCATCTGTAGCTCCAGGCTTTCCATAGAAATCCAGATTTCCACAGAAATCACAGTGGAAATAAAGTCCCTATTTCCTAATTGTTCCATCAAAAATCTCAAGATGGAACTTCAACTGGCCTGAATTGGCTCATGTGCTGAACAGCTTCAGCTTGAACCTTTAAATTCACTCTGCAGCCCTTTCCCTGATGTGTAACTGGAAGCCTGGCCTGTGCAGAAGTATCAATGTCTTCTTTCTCTCATGCGTGTCTCGGGGTATTGTCATCAGGGAGACTAGCAAGAGATAGAAGGAAGCAAGAAGAACGGAGGTCTGCATGGGTTAGCTGTGTCTTTCTGTTAATCAACACAAGTCCTGCATCAGCTTTTTCCATACCTCTCTATGTTCCAGCCATAGTTTCACAATCTTCCCTTTGTTACCTATGGAGATACCAATGTCCCACTATTAGTATTCTCAGGAATTGTGCTATTTCTCATGGTTTTCCTATACTCAGCCCATACCACCGTGGAAAGGTTATTTGATAACCCGATCTGCTTCCAGAATCTTGAAGGATACAATTAACAGGCCCATCCTTTTGTCAAATTCATGTTTCTCACCTGAGTCACATGCTTACCCTTGAAACAAATATCGGAAATTAGCTCCATGAAAATCATAGGTACAGAGAGGGGAGGAGAGGGGTCTCCCAAAAGGACAGATAAAAACAACCGAGGATCACTACATTTAGCAAAGCATTTTTCACAAATAGCACCATAAGTAAGGATGAGTTTCAAAGAGTAAGTACATGCTGAAATAGTAATAAGGGTGCCTTTTACCCAGGTACATTCAAACTAAAGCCTCCATAAATCTGGTCACTCATTTTCTGAGCTCTGGGCCTGTTGACAATTCTCTTTTGAAACAAATTGGAATTTCTGTCATCGATTCACTTTGAAATGCCATAAAGCAGCTTAGGCTGTGGCTGGCTGAGCAATAAAGCAGGCCCTCTTGGCAGCTCAGATGAGCAGCCCCTGACAGCAGGACAGGGGACGTGGCATTAAGCATTGCCAAGAACGGACAATTTGGAAGCTACCTAGTGGCAGAAATGACAAGGCCAATATCACAACCATTTTGAAAAAATGACATCAGTTAAGGAATAAACATAAAATGGGACAATAGCAACCTCATCACAGACCTGTAATGTAAAGAATAAAATTAGCCCAGCGCACCCTGGTGGTCTAGCAGGTTAAACCTGGCAGGGTCCACATATGTCCCAGAGTTCCAGGTTCAAGACCCGGGGCCAGGAAAACAACCGATGATGAACAACTGAATAAATGAATGAAGTGCTTCTTCCTCTTCTCTCTGCCTGCCTGTTTGTTCACCTTCATTCCTGCCTGTGCCTTTTCTTTAAAAAAAAAAAAATTGGCATAATGGAAAGATCATGGGCATTAGAGACAAAGAGACCAGGATTAAGTTCTAGTATGCAAGCCCCACTTTCACAAGTGAGTTTCCTTCTCATCTAGTAGTACTGTTTCCAGGACACTTATGAGAAGCATTAAATTTTTTTTTTAATGAGTTCTCTGAGAAAAGACACTCTGAATGGCATTTCCAAGGACATTCTTGCTCTGAGGGACCCATTTAAGCAAAGGTTTTCAATAAATGTAGAGGACAGAACAGCCTAGCGGAAGCGTGCCAAAAAAATTTCTTTGCACTGACCATCTCTGTTCGACAGGTACTAGCTCCCCGGAGCACCAGATGCAAAAGGATTCCAAGGTCATCTCCAAGCTCAGGGGAAAGAATACCTTCATTAGTGTCTACAAGAGGAGGGTCTGGCACCAGGCATGACATCCCTGTTGTCAGATGGAGAGCACTGAGTTTGAACGTCAATTCTTGGAGAGGGAATGTGTATTCACTCTTGTTTAAAACACAAACAAGCAAACTCTCCCACAACTTCAGGAATTTCTAAACATACACTTCTTTCTCAGCACAAAGAGGCTCAGGCTCTGGTTGAACTGGGTCTGGTCTACATTACTACATTCCAGATTCCAGGCAGAAGGCACAGCTCTTGCCAGGGATGTGCTGTGCTCATGGCAAAGGCAGAAACTCAAATGGCCCAGCCCAACTGGCAATCACATTTAAAGCTTGTGCTCAGACATAGCTTAAGTCACACTGTTGACATTTCATTGACCAAAGCAAGCCACATGGTCATGCCCCAAGTCAATGGGGAGGAAATATATAATCTCATGGAAAGGAGGAAGTAAATAACGTCAATACAATCTAGCAGATGGTGTTTGAGAAAGATACTTTCAGTATTAAGATGCTTTTTCTGTATTTTTCTTTTCTTTTTTTTTTTTCAGAATTTTCATGTAATATATGTGTGACAACAAAAGTTGTAAAATGCTAGCGTGTCTTATTAAATTAGACCAAACTCCCTTAAACCTCACAGCTTTCACCAACCACTTCTGAAACTCTCCACAGGAAAACTTCTTCCAGAGTTCTCTGTGTACGCAATGTCTGCTCCCTCCTCTCACTTCATCCACTCGACCCACATTTCTGCCCCTACTGCTTCTCAGAGCCAGTTCTTGGAATTATCAATGACCCCTGAATTGCTAATCTAGTGATCACTTCTTGGTTCTCCTCTTACTTGCTGTCACACATTTGAACCAACTGACCACTTCTTCCTTCTTGACAAGCTACCTAAAATGGGCATCGCTAACACAATACCAAACAAAACACTCTTGATTTACTCTCTAACCCCATACTAAATAAACAAAAAAAGACCTACTGCTCCTCTTCCCTTTGCCTCAGGAAAGGATATCCAATTACTGAAGCCAAAAACAAACCTCTGAAAACCTAAGAATTATCCTTGAGTCTGCTCCACTATCCACTATATAAGTTCTTCAGCAAGTCCTAGTTACTCTATATTCAAAATATATCTCAAAGTAGAACTTTTCTCCATCCCCACCATTATCCCTTTGGCCTAAGTCATCAACATCTCTTACCTGTACTGTAGAAAACTCCTGACTGTGCTCCCTGCTCTCTGCTTGTACCAATTGAGGACCACAGCTCCCAGAGTGAATTATTTAAATTGTAACTCTGGTGCTTGGAATCCTCCATCGAAATTTCATTTAAATGAGAATAAAATCCATATTCTGTATCCTATCTTACAAAACTCTACAAGATCTGACCTTTGCCAACCTCTCTGACGCCTCTTGATACATTAGTCTTATTTTCATCCTTCAAATACCAACATCATTAATATATTTCTGAGCAGCAGATATTAAAAAATGTGCTTAGGCTTGCCCTGGTGGACTAGTGGTTTGTTCAACTGCCTCCAGCCAAAGCACAGTTCATATAGGTCCCAAGGATCTGAGTTCACATCCCAGGCCAGTGAGAACAACCAAGATGTACAATGAAATAACAATAGATGGAGTGCTTCTACCTCCTCTATCTTTCTGCCTGACTGCCTACTCACTTTCATTCCTACCTTCACCTTTCCTTTAAAAAAAAAATGCTTAAAGCAAATGTTAGTAGACAGTGAGGTAGGTTGAATATCCCATTTACCACTCTAGATCAGAAAGAACTTCTGATCAGAAAAGACAAAGAAGGATATTACATATCAATAAAAGAAGATATAACACCATCAAGAAGATATAACAACCATAAACACATGTATACCTAACAGCAGGACACCAAAATAAATTAAGCAAAACTGACAGAAAAGAAAGGAAAACTAGACCCTTCCACAGTAATAGTTGGAACCTTCAAAACCCCACTTTCAATATTGGGTACGACAGCTAGACAGAAGATCAACAAGAAAATAGAAGACTTGAACCACTCTATAAGCCAACTAACAAATATACATTGAACATGCCACCAACAGCAGCAGAATAGACATTTTTCTCAAATTCACATGTAACAGTCTCCAAGGTAGACCATATTTTAAACACAAAATCAGTCTCAATAAATTTTAAAAGATTAAAAGTCACACCATATCTTCTCTAACCACAGTGGTATGAAACTAGAAATAAATAACAAAAAGAAAGCTGAAAATGTCATAAATATGTGGAAATTAAACAATATTCTCCAACACAAAATGGGTCAAAGAAGAAATCCTTGGCAGATTTTTTTTTTAAATTCTGTCTCACTCAAAAACCTAGTAATTACAGTATCTACTACCTTAACATCCTAGAGGAAGCAATTGTATAACATCTAGGAAGTGTTATGAATCCCTATACAAGACAACTTTTGAAGCATCATAAACTACCAGAAAACTGTCATGTAACATTATGCATTTATTCTCATGCTCACAGCTCTTTAGATTGGCTGAGACAGGCTGCTTCCGGCTACAAGTCTGTGGGGAAGCTGAGGGAGTCAGGCTGAAGAAGTAATGGCAACCTGAGGGCATTTTCTTCTCATGGCAAAAGATAAAATCTCCCAGTATAATGAAGGAATGCATGCAATTTCTCTTAAGGCCAAACTCAGATCCTATATGTCATTACATCTGCCCACATTCCATTTGCCAAAGCAGGTGGACCAGCCAAGTCCAACATCAGTGGGAAAGGGAAGAATACTTAAACCTACCATAAAGGTTGGAGGGGAGGGAATGAATATTCACTGAACAATAATCTCCTCCATGGCTTCCTTGGAGAAAAGCTTTGAAAAAAGGTGCTTCTGTTACTACTATGGCTACTGAACAATAATGTCTTCTTATTAATAATGTTGGTTGTATTACAAATGAATATTTAAAGTTCATCTTCTCCCTGTTTATGCAACTATTAAAAGACATAAAGAAATATTAAATTCTTCAAAGCCATTGTACCCAGTAAGTATTCTGTCAATAAGTATTGACCTACTAATTTATTCTTAGCTGAGTGGCATTATCACCACAAAAAGAACTTTTGCTTCAACATAATGTATTTCCTAGTACTAAATAGAAACTTTTAAGAAATGTCAATATGCCGTGTCAAAGCACTAAACGTGAACCTGATGCTATCAATAAAAACTGAATTAATATGTCTTTTCTGAAAAAGTCTTCCTAAGTGAAAAAAATCCCTGTGACATATGAAAAGTTTGTTTATTGTAGAGGAGGTCAGCACTCAGACAGAATCCTGTTGAACTTTACCATCGCTGAAGTAGAAAATTATATAACATAAATATAAGGCAAAATCTAATCTTCCCTGACCTTGAAGACCTTGACATGTCACTTGTAAGTTCACACCAAAAAATAAAGCTAATTGTGAACAATGATATTATCCTGCCTGATAAATAACCATCTCTCATGCTATAATGCCCCCATCCAGTAAATAGCTCTCCCACAAAAAAAAAAAAAAAAAAAAAAATCTATTTGTTGAATTTAGAACTGGGTGAAAAGAAATATATTTTTTATCTTAATGCCATGCCAGAAAATATGAAGTCATGAAAGCATACAGAAAAGGATAGCCACTATTTTAAACAGGACCTTAAGAGGCCCAGTGCCTATTGCCAAATTCAATGAAGAATTGTTTGGAGTAAGAGCAGAACATTGTTCTGGGATTGAGCCAACTAGAAAGGCCAATATATGCTATAACATCTCTGGCTTGTATAACCTCCTTGACCTTGAAATGAACTCTGGAGGAGGGCAGTGGGGCCAAAGTCGACAATGAAGCAGAGTGCATGTCCAAGATGCAAAATAACCCCAACCTCATTATTCAAACCAAACTAGGTGGGGGGAAGCACCAATTAGATTACCGGAAAGTTCGGATTCTCGTTATCTTCAAATACAAGAAATACTTCTGGATTTAAGAAACTGACAAACGGAATCTATTTTTCTCCATTTCTCATTCCAAAAATGTCATTGAAATAACAAAGAGCTGAAAAGAAATAACAAACCGGACTAGAAAAATCGAGAGGAATGCTATCACCACTAAAGAAATGCTGATGAATTTCTGGAAGACACGAAGCAGATAGGTAAACATAATGATATACATCTTTTAATTTATGTCTAAATATAAGTATTTGACTTACTGATGAAACTGATAAAAAATATATGAATGACAGACTTAAGTACCCAACAGGCAAAAGAGGATAGGGAAATAAGTGGATAGGTTTCACCAAAGAAATGTAGGGAAAGAATCAGATTCAGCACAGTACATGTAAAGTAGACTGAGGAAGTTCAAGATAATTACATTAAAAGACTTGGAGAATGTGTTACTGTCTCATACACTGGCCCCAGCAGCTCTCATTGTGTGAAACCTGTGAGATTAAAACTATTTGTAACATAATACTAAGATGTTATTTGTCTTTTTCATTTTGTTGACATTTTCATTCATGGGACAAAGTTATGGTTAAAGCTGTTGATGCCTTAGGCACCTAACTGGTACTAGTTGTCATTGTGTTCTTTATAATGAGGTTCTCACAGAAAGAAGGTCAAAAAATTTTTTTCACATAACAATGCCCTTGATTAAGCAGTGGAAACTAATAATTTCATTAAAATATCAACCTTTGGATCATTTTAATGTTCCAGATGACAAAATGGGAAGTATGCATAAAGCACTTCTATGGAGTACCAGAATATGATGGCTGCATGGTTGTCTGAGTTGCAAGATGATAAATCGACTGCTTTTTTCATGAAACACCACTTCTTCTTGAAAAAACAACAAACTACAATAATTCAAACTTGGGTATCTGGCAGACATTTTCTCAAAAATGAATTAAATGAGACTGTCACTGCAAGGAAAATAGCTGACAGTATTTATTGCCAATAATAACAGTCTAGCTTTCAAGAGAAAAAGTCAAATTTTGGAAAACTTGTGTTCACCACCATAAACTTGACATAGCCAGAATACTTAATATGTTTTGATGAGATCAGTGGCGGTATTAACAAATGCTGCTATTTCAATGTTGTATAACAAAATATATCAACATTTGAAAGACGGGCATAATCCAGTGAGCCAATTTTATAAATGACCAATGTCTGATATTATAAAATCATGCAAAGCAACTGAAAATTTCAAGGTGCAAAATAGATCACTCAACTTTAATGCACTAGAATACAAAATGTTTACTATTAAATTTTCAGATCCCACATTTGAACTATAAGAAACTTGAGCTTGTCAAGTTTTGGTGTATTATCAAAGAAAACTACACACATTTATCTGGAAAGGTTATTAAAATATTTCTTCCTTTTCAAACTACATATCTGTGTAAATCTGGATTTTCTTCATATATTTCAACTAAGGAAATAGAAAGTAATAGATGAACTGTAGGACCAGGTATGGGAATCTAATTGTCTTCTATTAAGCAATTAAAGAAATTTGAATAAATGTAAAAGGTGTGAAATATTAAAAAATATAAGAATATAAAAGAAAAAGCTATTCTTAGTAAATACTTTATTTTGAAAGAGTAATCTTTCCTGAGATATATTATTTACATAAACTTGCAATTGTTTTATAATTGTTATTTCTAAATAATTAGATTTTTAATTTCTCTAATTTTAATTTTGAATACAGGAACTATCAATAGATAATAATAAGTAATCTTCACAAACAAAAACTCTTTTGGATCCTCAATAATTTTTAAAAATGTAAAATGTTCCCAAAATTTTGGATTATCCGTGCTATATTCACTCTCATGTTTGCCATTGGTTGGTGTCTACATTATGGGGTAAAAAGATGGAGAAATGGAAAAGTGAATACTGATAATGTTCCAACTTCAACCAGAACGAAAGAGGTGACACATCATAAAAATGATGTCTCTTAACTTTATCTGCTACTTGGGTACATCTCTTCACACCTTTATGAGGCTGAAGTTCAAAAGAGCATGGACACCCCTAAGAGCCATCAGTAGATGCTGCTGAGAGCAGGTTTGGGAACAAAAGAAAAGTTTTCCATACAGGCCATTCATACATGGAGCTGCAGCCCAAAGTCCATACAACTTTGAGAAAGTGAAGAGATCAAATGAGTAACTTATAATGAAAATAAAAGGAGTCATTCTGTGGTGTTTGGTTCACTGGCAGAGTGCAGTCCACATACATCCCACGGACACAGATTCGCGCCCCTGGGGCCAGGGGGAACAACCAAGGTGAAATACTAAATGAAAATAAATCAAAAATTCTTCTTCCTCCTCTCTTCTCCTGTCAGCTTGCCTATTTGCCTTCATTCCTGCCTGTACCTTTCCAGAAAGAAAGAAAGAGAAGGGAGGGACGGAGAGAGGGCAGGACAGAGGTATGGAGAGAGAGAGAGAGAGAGAGAGAGAGAGAGAGAGAGAGAGAGAGAGAGAGAGAGAGAGAGAGAGAGAACTTGCCTGATAGAGGTTTATGATTCCCCGCCCTAATGGAAACATATCATGAATTTGTACACTATGGAAGGCACTTTCTTCCTCTAGGAATTTAGGAATTGAAAGGTCAGGCCAGGGCCCCGACCCGGCTGTAAATCTGAAGAAGCCATAACATGTAGGGTTTCAGGACAGGCAAAGCCTCAGACAAGCATTCAGATTCTCACAGATAATCATGATTAAGTATTGAATTATCTGGTTAGTCAGCAAGAGCTAATCAGTATTAACCAAAGCTTGGAGCATTTATGACCCAAAAAAGTTGGTACTGGATTTTTTTTAAGTTTAAATATAATGGATTTGCTAAAAGACACACTGTCACAGACTATTGCAAATTTTCTTTTTCTTTGCCAGAAACTTATTATTCTCAGTCTAGTTAAAAATGATAACTAAATCGGTATAAGGTAAAGCATGTCAACAAATTGATAATGTTTCAATAATTCTGAGAACACAAAAATCAGTGGACTAAAATTACGAGTGAAGTGACTTATTTTTCTAAATATATCCTATGTAGTTTCTTTGAAGAATGATAAAAATTAACTACTTTCTCTAACTCAATTCTGATGACTTAATTTGAAAATTAAAAAGCACATAATTGAAGGAGTTACAAGTCCTAGGAGAACTAGAAAAATGTCAACAGTTCTAACTGATAACACATTATCTCAATTTCTTATATAATTGTCCCCATTTCTCATTTTTATTATTGTTAACTAGGAGTTAAGGTTTGAGAACCCCTGGGCCCTGGTCTGCTCTTATCCTCAGCAATCTTTGAAATTCCCACCGTCCCTAAAGTGACTTGCCAGAGTACTTCTGCAGTCAGTGTTAGAAGTATAAGAGATCTGGAATGCAAACACTACTCACTTCCTTCAGCAATTCCAGGAAAGTCACCATGAGTTCCAGAGAGTAAAACGATACAGCAGACAATATGTGTTTATGAGAGAAAAAGGGGCAGGAAGAGATTATTAAAAGTTGAATAAAAGGTGGTATTATGTCCATCTCAATGACAATATCATCCACTATCATTCTGAGCCACAGAGAGCAGATATAGAGCTTACCATGGATCCTAGTCACTTCCTCACTAACGTTTTTCTTAATACTTCAGAGAAGCAAGTCTCCTGAGACTTCTTGGGAGATGTAATAAGGAGGTGACACCAACCTGGTAAAAAGCCTTCTCTGTTTCTCCTTTACTCTCACTCTACGACTACACTCACAAGACTTCTGACACCAGCTGTTGGGAGACAGGGGGTTCCTACATAAAGCATTCCTCTAAGTGTCCTAAAATTTAACTCTATTCTGATGTTATATATCTAGAGACAGTATCAGATCCCACAAGACTGTCCCCTGCCCCTATTTCATTGTCAAGTGCAAGTAGTAAGTCCCCAGGTAACCCAAAACTTCTGTCTGACTTGGCTACTCTGTCAAACTTGGTTCTCTCTACTGGAGTCATCCCAAAAAATTTCAGTGAAGGGTCTAGCTCTTGCCATATCTGCTCAAACAAGCACCATCTGAAAATACGTGTCAATAGGTGCTGCCAGTGTTTCCATCAGTATGCAAAAATATAGGCTTCGTTAAGTTGGCCTAAAGGAACTTCCTTGAATGGGTCAGCCAATACATCTACCTGGCCACAGAATCAACGTTATCTCTCTGGATATAAAAGGTTTTAAGGACTTAAATAAATAGATAAATAAAGCCATAGCCTGAATTTATTCCAAGAATGTGTGAATGGCTCAATGTTGGGACATATGCTAATGCAATATCATTAATTACAATAACAGATTAAGGGTAAAATCTGATGGAAGCTGAAAACAGTATTGTAAATCTTCATCTAAGTTGTACATGGATCAGTACTTGAATCCTTGTTTTGTCTGGGTACCATTCAATAATATGGATATACCACATTTTGTTTATCCTTCCATCGGTTTTTGGACATCTGAGTTCTTTCTCTTTTTAACTAGTATGAATAATGCTGCCCATGTACAAGTTTTGTGAGGTCACCTTCATATTTTTGTACAAGAAATTCACCCTAACAAAAAGACATAAATAGGATGAAAATTAGGGAATGAAAAAATAAATTCCATGAAAATCAAGAGTCATATCTCTCCAGAAGACAGATGCAAAAACTCAGTAAAATATTAGCAAATCAAATCCAGTAACACAAGAATGATAATGCAGTATGGCTAAATGGTTATCCCAGAAATATGATTAGTTTAACATTTAACAATCAAGTAGAACATAGGTTTTCATAGATTATTAAGCTAAAATTCTTAAAAATAAGCAAAAACTCCTAGAAGCCATAAGTGAAAAGACTGATTTTTATAAACAATTAGGCATGCCCTAGTGACTTAGGCATTAAGTCTGAAACTCCAGTGTAGTCCACATAAAACTCGAGGACCTGGGGTCCCAATGGGTGGGACGGGGCGGGGGAGTGGTTCGGGTGGGGGGAATGTTGGGGTGGGGGCAGGGGGATGGAGGAGAGAGGAGAAATGAGGGTAAGGGTGGGGGAACAGGGAGGGACAACCAAAAATGAACACCTAAATAAAGATATTTTTTCGTTCTCTCCCCTCCTTTCTGTCTGCCTGCTTGCCTTCATTTCTCAGCAAAAGAAAAAAATAATTAGCAATGTGCGAAAAAAAAATACTGAGCTGGGGGAGACATAACTAATACAGCATTCATAATCATAGTATTTTAAGATTGTGTGTGTGTGTGTGTGTGTGTGTGTGTGTTTAAGGAAAGGTACAGGCAGGAATGAAGGTGAGCAAGCAGGCAGGAAGAGAGACGGATGAAGCATCTCCACCGTTTTATTTAGCTGTTCACACTGGTTGCCTCCCCCCTACCACCCCATCCGGGCCAGTACTCAAACCCAGGGTACCTATGAAGCAGTGTTTGAGTCAGTCGCCTTTGAAGGAGTAAGTCACATCACCCTGGATTTGAGTCCCAGGTTCAGAGAGAACCAGTATGAACAACAAAATAGAAATAAAATAAAATGCTTCTTCCTACTTTCTCTTCCTGCCTACCTGCCTACTTGCCTACATTCCTGCCTGTACCTTTCCTTAAAAAAAAAAAAAAAAAAAAAAACGTAAATTAAAGTGAGAAGTTTCTAATCAGTCAAATTGCAAAATTTAGAAAGACTGATGATATACAAAACAATGTTGGTATAGGTGTGCTATTATAAAAGTGCAAACTGGTACAGGCTGTTACACAATTTATCACTTTAAGCACACAACAACTGTTACACAATTTAAGACATCCCTTTTAAGGCCTAAAGTTTAATCCAATGATTCCACATTAGGAATCTAATCCACAGATGTTCATACATAGATGCACAAAAAGGTATACATAGGGTCAATTTCTTGTAGCAGTGCTTCTAAAGTTGAAAGAACAGAAACAACCTACAAATCTTTCTACCAGGAAATGATTAAATAAATTAAGCAGAATACTCTGCAACTGTAAGAGAGAGGGAGGAGGGGAGGGAGGGAGGGAGGGAGGGAGAGAGAGAGAGAAAGAGAGAGAGTGTGTTTTCTTCAAGCTATGTTGATAAGCCAAAGCATGTTATGGATGATAACCACGTGCCCTGGTGGAGTAGCAGTTAGGTCAGTCCCATTGGAAGGAGCACAGTTACACACCCCTGAGCCGGTGGTGGGGGTCGGGGATGATCAGTATCAACAACTAAATAAAAAATAAAATAAATGCTTCTTCCTCTTCTCTCTTCCTGTCTGCCTGCCTACTCACCTTAATTCCTGCCTGTATTTTCCCTTTAAAAAAGAAAAAAAGAAAAAAGAATAATATATAAAATATATAGATCAAACAATTATATACATTTGTTTGTGTACATTTGCATCTACATACAAAAAACTGATTATCTTTAGTCAGTGAGGGGACTAGAAGGCCTAGGAGGAGACAAAAGATCATACTTATCTTCTTTTGTTCAATTCTGAATTTAAAAATTTTAATAATTTCTTATTAGAAATATTCTTATTAGAATATATGCTACATGGGATGCACTCAAATCTTCTCAGATTGATAGTACAGCATAAATTGAAGACACTAATATTATCATTACTATTGTTATCAGCATCCTTACATTTCACAGCTATCAACATTGATATGCTTTTCATCAGAGTAAAGCTAAACAAGATTTACAAACAGAGTTCATTTATTCACCAAGCACACCTTTGAAGCAAGGCTATAATTCTGAAATGCAGACATAATAAATGACTTTCCTAAATTTTCAAGCAAGTCAAGGAATGATCCAGAGACAGGATCTCACTGTTGTACAAATAAATATATATACTGGCTTTCAACATGACAACATAAATAACCCCATCCCCTGGCAGCTCAGTCTTTCCCCAAGTAATTGAGTGTTTAAATGACTTGCAAACCTTCACTTCGGCTTTAAAAACTGCCTATGTCTGGCATTCTTTTTAAGAGGATGACTTTTAAAAGTTTAACAACAACCTTCCAAAGATAGTAAGAGAGATCAGTTTTCACCTGCTATGAGAGAAAAACCTTAGAAGAACACTGCTTTTCCAAACAACAGCTCCAATCATATTATTTAGCCTAAGATCAGTAACTTACTGAGAGTGCTCTAGAACTGTGCTATTCTACTTATGAAAACGTTCCAAAGACAAGGAAGCAACACCGATCTAAGTCAGCACAACTGACCCACATGCTGCTCTGCTAACAGAAACACATAACCAGGCGCGATCCCATCACTGTCTCTAAACCTGATTTCTAATTTGTAAAATGGAAATAAGAATACTCTTAGAGTCAGCCTAGAGCACCTACCCATTTTGCTCCACCCTTGGTAATAGCTGAGAGTAGGGACTCAATATAAGTGCAGTCCACCCAAAGGTTGGCCAGAGGTAGGTAAACCTGATGAAAAAATTGGAATCAGATTCCTCCCACAGGACTTTAAGATGGGGACGCTGAAAGACTGAGTCAATGAACTGAGGGTTTTATAGATTTTTGGTTAAGAAAATTTGGAGACAGAACAATGAGTGTTCATATATGAGCAAATAGCATTACATACAAATTCATTGAGATATATGGATGTAAATACCAAAAGAAATGACATAAAAAGTGTTTGCATCTGGGGAAGAGACCAAGGAATTGCTTTTGTTTTTTTCTTTTAGTGCTATCTGAATTTTTTAACTTTACACTTGTATTGCTGAGATAAAAATTAAAAATAAAACAACAAAATGAGTACCCCGAATATGGGCCTTTAAGTCTGAAAACTACACATCACATGACCACTAGCTAAACAGAGGGAGCCATTGCATGCTACCTAGCACCTCCACTGTTGTAAAACTGACAAAATTAAAAATTTGAAATCAGTTTAGTGAGAACCTTGAATGTTAAGCCAAGAAGCTGATCACCCTAGCAAAAGAGACAGCTTTAAATGAGAGGAATGACTTTCATGTGTACAGAATGAGTGCTTACTTGTGTGCACGATAAATGTGACTTAAATTGACAATAGCCAGGACATTGGTTACAGTAATAATAGGATCCTGAATAAAACCTATGACAGTGGAATCAGACAGAAAAGACTGAACAAAGATATATAACAATGGAAGACTTCTTCATGGCTGATCAGATTTGAAGGGCAAGGAAAATAAGTTCAGTGGTTATCTTCTACTTTTCCAGAATTTTCCTTTTAGATACTGCTCCATGACTATTCCATGAGATTCTGGTATTGAATCTGAGTAAACTCATTTTCTCAAAAGGAGCTATGTGTCCCATGTTTACCCACCTAAAGCATTTCTTCCGGAACAGTGTACTTGGTTCATAGGCATAACTCAAGCTGAATGAAAGACCTTTTGGGGAACATTTCTCCCAATGCTGTTGGGGAAGATATTCTCCTTCACCATTAAGTTTTGGAATGTCAGAGGCTATCATACTGCCATTCAAAGAAAAACTGTCAAGACATAAAATCATAGATCCCTGACAATATCATTGGAGTCACTGAATCCTTCTATTGCTGTACCACTGGATGTTTTGGTAAAGGATTGATTTCTATTATTTGCAACAGAAAGAGAGTTTATTAACAGAGTCAAAGATGGTTTAATTTATATATCAACAAATATGTACAGTACATCTGCTTAATGAACAGTTTAATGTCCAGTAAAATGGAAAATAAAAGAAATTCTAAGACATACCCCTACACTTTGATATATATGCCAGTTTTATCACCAATTATCAATGTGACATCAAATAAAGTCATGTGATAGCTCTAGTATTCATTCTCTCCTCTAAAACTGATGGAAAGGTTGCTTGCACTTTTTTCTAAAGATTTTCGTTACTTCTATAGTGTTTTGATTCTATGCCATGATATAAAAAATCTAGTGAATCACTAAAGGGAGATTGACATGCAAAACTAATTAAATAGAAAAACATTGGAACCTAGTAGAACTGTTGCAACAATTTAGAAAGAACATATCTTGAGTCTGGTCTAGTGAACATGTAACATGGTGAAGGGAAAAAATAAACCTAAAAATCATTAGAAGAAAATAACAACTTGATGACTTTATATAGAATTTGAAGGTGTGTCCAGAGTAACTACTGCCTCTAAGTTTGCTAGTTTGGGATATTAAAAGAATACTAAAATCTGTAACTAAAGTGAGGCATGAAAATTAAATTAAAATAAAAAATTAGTTCATTAGGAAAGCGTCAGTATTGGGAAGAAGCTGTAAAGTTTTGAATATACTGAATTTAAGCTGTTAGTATGTGTATTCAAACAGAAAGTTTACAGATTTGAAAAATCTAGAATGGAAGTTCAAATGGTATATCACGGCTTAGGTTGTATTTCTGAGAATCACTGAACACATTCGAAATCATGAAAGTTCTTGAAGTGAACAAAAGCTATAACAAACACTGATAATTGTCATGATTTGCTTGCTAATAGGAAACATACATCAGAATTGTACATTTGTCTAACTTAGGTCTTCAAACCCAATTTGTAAATTGTGTCTATAAATCTCATAAACTTTGCATTATGATATGAACAATCACTTCAGTTTACACTCTTAATTCACAAGTTTCACAAACTAAATAGTCCTTAAATATGTAATCTTATCTGTATACTCGACTAATGACATTTTATTTTAAACTACAAATGGAATATATATATATATATAAAACATCTAGCCAATGAAATAGCTATAAACATGATGTAACTCTTGTAAATCCAATAGCAATCAATCTCATACATTTGGTTACAAAATTGTCTTAAAAATTTCAAATATCTTAAAAGTTAACAAAGCATACCACAATAATGATAACTTTCACAGAAATAACAAAACTTGTATCCATTTACCACCTTTGTTATTAAAGGTTATTCAAGGTGGCAGACAAGGAGACATGACACTCAGATTCTTCTTCAAGAAAGGTCTTGCTGTCCTGCTAAGGGGTAGGCAGTGTCGTCCAGCAGATGACCAGCAGCTGTCAGCTCTATCAGGACCTGACCCAGCTGCAGTACTGCCCTTCCCAAAGTAGCTGAGGTCTAGTGAGGAAGGGAGGGGTGTACAAGGGGGAGGAGCCTGCTGACCTACAAAGCTCCCAATCTCATTATCTGTTTCCCACAAACCTGACTGCACAACCAACATGAACAAAATAGCCATCTCAGACCTCTTACACCAAGTGAGACTGCAAATTTGGGGCATCAGTCCAAATTCTTGTTAGTGCTGCCAGTGATGATTTTACTTGAGCCCCAGGTAAACAAGCTGCGTTCTATTTTAATGGTGAGCTCTACCTGCTTACCCAATATATTATAATTGTATGCACAGCAGTTTTTTGTCTAATATACCCATATATATACACATGCACACACAAACCCCACCCAGACACACAGAGAACTGGTTTCCATTTCTCACAACTGGCATTGCACCTAATCTAGGCTCTGCCATCAATTAGCTTTGGAAACTTGGGCAATTTATTTACCAATATGTGCTCATTTTCACAATCTGTAAAACAGGTATAATTATCTGATAGGTATTATAAAGAGTAAATGACTTAATATGTTTAAAATTGTATATAACAGCCCCTGGACCATAACGTGTATTCAATAAATGCTAGATAGATTGGCCTGAATTCTACATCATCTATATTTTCTTATCTGTCTCAACAACCAATACTCTACAATAATGTATTGATTAAACTACAGAAATATTTTTGTTGGTGAGCCCTGGTGGAGTAATGATTTGGTGAGCTGCCTTTGACCAGGGACCTAGGCTTGAGTCTCTGGGGCAGGGTGGACAACCAAATGAACAACTAAATAAAGTGCTTCTTCCTCCTCCCTCTTCCTGCCTGCTTGCCTCTGTTTGCCTTCATTCCTGTCTGCACATTCCTTTAAAAAAAAAAATGGAAACTTTCCTTTAAAAAATTTTTTTTGTTTCAATCTCTTAATTATCAGACACTTCAGATTTTTAGGACTTAGGTTAAATCTAGACGTGACTTTAGTTGAACTTGCTTAAAACACTATTCTTCCAATCAGTTGAATGTTTTGGATTTTCCCAATCCATGAAGATGTAAACTGAATGTATGAGGATTAAATTGGGAACATATATATAAAAGTTTTTTCAGGACTATAAAATGTATGAAAATATGAGATTATTCTAATGTTATTATGAAACTAGACAACTCCTACAATTACAAAAGGAAACTCTTTGTTCTTCAGGAAAAACTGCACATCCTTCCCCAAAATGATTGATGTTATAGCTAAATTTCAAATGAATTTAACTTAGGATAATTTAAAAATAATAAACATCCCCATATTTATGATTTACAATAGCCAAGATCTGGAAACAACCTGAGTGCCCATCAAAAGATAAGTAAAGATATGATATATAAACACAATGGACTACTACTCAGCTATCAAAAATGATGAAATCCTGCCATTTGCAACAATAAGGATGGACCTAGAAGGAATTATGCTTAGAGACATAGGTCAGGAGAAGACAGACTGACATCGTGTGATTTCACTCAAATGTGGTATATAAAGAAACCAAGCAAATGAACTAAATCAGATAAAAATAGACTTTTACCTTATAAAATCAAATTTGTGGTTACAAGAGTAGCGGGTGGGCAAACTGGGTAGAGGTGATCAGTTGTTTGGTGAAAGAATTGTAACAGAGGTGGTGAACATCATGTATTATATACAGATGTTGATTTACAATGATGCACACCTTAAATCTATTCACTGGTATCATGCAATGTCCCTTCCATAAAGTTAAATTTAAAAATAAACTAATAAAGAAGAAAGATGGGTAGCATATGCAAGGAAAAGATCTGAAGAAGCTAAAATTAAAATGGCTTTAACACATTTAAGACCAAATGCTGGCTGATTATCATTCCCAGGAATTCCTCTATGCAGTCTTCCTGAAAATTCGTGTTAAATTAAGAACTAGGTTTCTCTCAATGCCTAAGAAATGTGTTCGCATATTGAAGGAGCTTATTTAAGA